>MU189711.1:28463-49575 GCA_016904865.1 Pissodes strobi | reverse complement strand
CTGACAGGAAATCCGTACATTTGATTGGTTTAAAATCAACCATGTTGTCAAATTTCTATTTACCTTGAAATACGCAAAAAGTTAATGTCATCCGTCATTTAATGCTTCCCCGCCCGTCCGCCAACCGGCGATCAGAGATTTTTCAGATCTTTTTCACAGATGTTTTGCAGTTGCATTGACCTAAAGATTACAGCAGTCTACGGAGGGCTATAGGGTTAGTTTGGGTTAGTTTAGCCCTCCGTACAGCAGTCTTTGATTATGTATAAATATGTCTCTAATCCAGAATCTTTGCGTACTTTTCTCAGTTCTCTTAATTCTAAGATAAATAATATACAAATTTAACAGCTTTCTATATGTTTCCTCATTTTTGTAGGTAAGTGAACCCCTTGTTCTGGAAATAAGTTCCCCCTATAACTAATAAAAGCTTAGATTAGTTGTCTAAGAATAAAAGGGACTAGTTTATTTCACTCATTATGTCTTTTTTGTTGTCTATTGCTTTTTCCTTTTTCCAAATAAACAAAAAAAATAACTTTGGGTCAATGAACCGTTTAAAAGTCGTACAACATAAGTCAATGGTCAAGGTCAAGCCATCGATGCATGTATCGAGGGGACGTTCCGCCAAAAAAAGCGTAAACTAGGCTCTTCCGTTCTTCTGCTTTTTTTTTTCACCATGGGAACCCACACCTTTTCTAGAGATGTGTGCTTATTGTTATTATCAACTGTTGGCGTTGTTGCCGTTTAGATTCTCTACATAATATGGGGTGCGTTGCTCATTGGATTAACACATACATCATTCAAATGTTAGAATGCAGTGATGACGTAAAACCAGGAAAAATGAGTCTTTGAATTTAAAGTCATAGATAAAAAATATTAGATATATTATATTGAAACTATTGATTAATGTGCCTGATTATGTCGTAGAGGGGCGTAGACACTACCAACTGCTAGTGTTAACGATGTTGCCGTTTATAATACATTCTAAAAATTATTGATTTAGGAAACAGTTAAGAGCAAATTAAAGCAGGAATAGTGGAAAGCAATTAGTGAGGACGTAAATAAAAACTCATGTAAATATTTTCCATTTTTCTAATTATTTTTTTAAAAGAATTTACTTAACCATAAATAGAAATTGTTTTGCCTAAAAAATTAATAACGTAGATTTATCATTTTATGAAATTTTAACCAGCGGTATTTTAATATAACATGTCAAATCCGAGAAAGGTAAATATTTTATTAGAATCGCTTCAATCGAAATTGGCTTTGGCGAAATTTATTACGTTTAAAACCGCTTTAAACGAGTATAAAAGTAATTTATGCTTCAAACATAACACCCCTAAAAAGGTCAGGAAGGAAGTGTTATAGGAACCCTAAGTCGTCTAAACGTCAAATTTATCGAGGAACATGTCTGAATTATATTTAATGTGCAAAAAAATATTTTTATTAAAATAGATGACATATAAATAGGTCTTTTTCACACTAAAGTTAATTCTTTTAATTAAATCAACATTCATTTATTATTTAAATTTAATCGCGAGAACATGTATAATCTGCAGGATCGTAAGGATAAAATTCAAACTTAATTAGTCATCAGTATTGAATTTTGTCGCCTACAAAGCATAGTCTGAAATCATGAAAAAATTCCGCTTGAAAATATTCACCTTAAATTAAAGTTCCGAAAATACCTACTTCGTAAACAGAAAGAACGGGCGTCGAGTAGATACGTCGACGTCGAATTTCGAATTAAAGGCGCAGAAAAAATATTTGCAGGACGGCGACAAAAAGGAGAACATCCTTTCGAATTTAAGGAAGTTTCCAGGCGAAGAATCGGAATTGTCCTGAATTTTTTATATCTTGATTACACACATGGCGACGGCGACAGAGTCAAAGGAAAGATAAAATCTATATGGACGAACTTATTCCTGGAAATGTTATACTTTGAATCAGTAAAGTCTACAGAATAATCTGTAAACTTTGGAATCAGCATGAATAAGTATTGCAGTTCGGCGAGACATGTTTAACATAAGCATCTTTATAAAATTTTAGACCCTGTAGAGTGTAGACATTAAGTGTTAAAATTTGTCCCATATGTTTTGAAGCACATATCTAACTTTTGCAGTAAATCCCCTGGGACCGGAAGGCGTAAAATCTAATCTAAATGAACCAGAATAATTGAATAACAAGCAGCGTTGCCAACTGCTTTGACAGACAGACAGGACAGACAGACATGACAGACAGACAGGACCATTGATCTATACAATGGATGAGCATAATGCATGTGTCATCTGAAGAGAAATTGATTACGCGTGGGCGAAAAATTGTGTTTGTGCGCACGATACCCAGTCATATTTTTTGACACCTCGGCATTACTGATCAAGCGCAATAACACTCAATCCGTCAGTGAAATGTCAAAATCGCCAGCTGTTCAGCCAGGCTGTCGATTACTGTCGATTTTCCAGGCCCCTACCGAGCTCGTAGTTTCGTAAAGTAAAATCGAATTAGTATCGATCGACGGCAAAGCGGGCAAACGGAATCTAGGGCCTACGCCCAAGCTACGCCATGTGGTTTGGTTAGTTTAGTTTCCTTTGAACGCCTTTCAAGTAATTTTTTACTATATTTTAAGAAACTATGACTGCTTTTTAGTTTATTGATTGAGTGATCAATTATTGATCATTACATTATGAGTACTCAAACTTGTACGGTTAATCTTTGTCGTAGCAAAGGCGCTATCCCGGGAATCTTCTTTTTCAGTAAGTATTAATAGTAGCATCTAAAATATCTCTAAATACCCTGCAATTAGCTGTATGACGTGATTTTCAAGTTGATATCATGATAAAAGTTTTAAGATCCTCTATAGGCCTAGTCCACTATGTGAAAATCGGCCTCTTCGGTAATTTTTCAGTTTAGCAACCATTTAACCACACAAACAAAACAAATATTCACTGATTCTAAGCAACGTCCAGAATACAGTCCATACCATTATATGCTGCGCAAAGCATGAAAAGGTGTGTAATTAAATAATTTTCTTTTCACATTTGTTGGTGCACTACAATCGCCATTACTCTTGCCGAGCCACTTCAAAAAAGCACTACAAATATAGTCCATGCACGTCTGAAAATATTAATTAGAAGAACAAGAGGCCTACGTTTTATTTCGGATCTAACTCAGAGCGACTGATAGCCCCATTAAATAAAATTAAGTTTTAGTTGTAAATAAGTAAATATATTCTCCTTCTTGTCACTGTCAGTAATGTCAGTAGCCAAAACTTCAATGTTTAATTTGTCACAAGCTCACTGTTGCCAGATTTTATTTTAAAAATTTCACTGTAAATTTGTTACGAAAATTCATTATTGAAAATCGTGCACAATGTTTGCCGTTTTCTGTCTTTTATTCAGGTGAATGATATAAATACACACAATGAAACGTATTTATATATTGTATTAACCCAAACTAAGGTCACAGTTGGATAGAAATAGAAATTCGCGATATTTTACGTTTGTAGTTTTTCTAATGCATTAAAGAAGTGAATTTGAAAGACAAACCAGCGAAAACAAGATTTTATGCATCTTTTTTTAACAATTTTGGTAAAATTATAATGAGGCTCTAACCAACAATTATGAAGTGGTTATATTTGTTTAAAAAATAAATATACATCCATCTGCAATAAAAATATTATTTTAATGAAAAATAAATACACGAAAATGACTTGAATCAATGACATAATCTATCTCGCGTAAGGCCAAAAGTGTTTGAGAAGTTAAGACGTCCGCTTTGAGCCCGTTCCTTGCTTTCTTTACGAAATTACCTGAAGCTAACCAAAACTAACCCAAGTTAACCAAAGATAACCAAAACCAACCCAAGCTAAAAAAAAGCTAACCAAATCTAACCCAAACTAACGGAAGCAAACCGAAACTAACTAAAATTAATTAAAACTAACCCAAGCTAACCAAAACTAGCCCAATTTAACTACTAAAAGAAAAGGGCGCTTTAGGATTGGTAATAATCCAATTAGCCAAAATTATAAAAATATGCAGAAAGTTTTGTTTTCACCGATCTACTTTCTTTCAAATTTACTTTTTTTAATGCATAGATATATAAAAAAACGCTAATTTCTATAATATCCAATAATTATCTAAACTTACAACAATTAACCAGAGAAGTGATCTATTTTTACATTATTTTGAGTTAGCTTCGGTTAGTTTGGGCTAGGTCTAGTTGGTTGTCTCCGGAGCGAGCGAAGCGAGCGGAGGGCCATACGTGAAGTGAAACATATTTATTTTTTACATTATTTTGGGTTAGCTTGGGTTAGTTCTTGTTCGTTACATCCCCAAATCGAGCGGAGCGAGCAAAGGGTTATGCGCGAAGTGAAATATATTAATTTTTCACATTAAATTGGGTTAGCTCCCGTTAGTTTTGGTTAATCCTTGGGCTTAAGTTTCTTTTAGCGAAAATCGACTACAAAAAGTATCGTTCTATAGAACGATTAACCAGAGAAGTGATTTATTTTTACATTAATTTGAGTTAGCTTCGGTTAGTTTGGGTTAGTACTAGTTGGTTGCCCCCGGAGCGAGCGAAGCGAGCGGAGGGCTATACGTGGAAGTGAAACATATTTATTTTTTACATTATTTTGCGTTAGCTTGAGTTAGTTCTTGTTCGTTACGCCCTTGAGTCGAGCGGAGCGAGCGAAGGGTTATGTGTGAAGCGAAATATATTAATTTTTCACATTAAATTGGGTTAGTTTTGGTTAATCCTTGGGCTTAGTTTGGGTTAGTCCTAGTTGGTTGCCCCCGGAGCGAGCGGAGGGCCATACGTGAAGTGAAACATATTTATTTTTTACATTATTTTGGGTTAGCTTGGGTTAGTTCTTGTTCCTTACGCCCCCGAGTCGAACGGAGCGAACGATGGGTTATGCGTGAAGTGAAGTATATTAATTTTTCACATGGCTTGTTTTCCAGAAAAAACTAACCCACGCTAACCGAAATTGATTCGCCTAGGCTTGCGTGAATAAAGGCTTGCGCTTCGCGCAATCCTCTCTTCACGCAAGTGCGTAGAGGTTTAAACGAGACGAAACTAACCAAAGCTAACCCAAACTAACTAAAGCTAACCCAAACTAACCAAAGGAAACCCAAACTAACTAAACCTAACCCAAGCTAACCGAAATTGCTACGCCTAAGCTTGCATGAACGAGGGAGCAACCCTAGACCAAACAATTTCGGTTAGCTTCGGTTAGCTTTGATTAATTTGGGTTTGCTTTGGTTAGTTTGGGTTAGCTTTAGTTAGTTTGGGTTAGGTTTGGTTAGTTTAGGTTAGCTTTGGTTAGTTTCGTCTCGTTTAAGTCACTACGCAGTTGCCTGAAGAAAGCCTATGCGAAACTATTTCAGTTAGCTTTGGTTAGTTTGGATTGGCAATCCTTTCTTCACGCAAGTGTGTAGTGGTTTAAACGAGACGAATCTAACCAAAGCTAACCGAAACTAACCAAAGCTAACGCAAAGTAACTAAAGCTAACCCAAACTAACCAAAGAAAACTCAGAATAGTCAAAGCTAACCCAAGCTAATCGAAATTGTTTCATCTAGGGCTGCGTAGAGAGAGGCTTGCGCTTCGCGCAAGCCTTTCTTCACGCAAATGCGTAGAGGCTTAAACCAGACGAAACTAACCCAAACTAGTTTTCATGTAACTAATTTCAGTTAATCTACAGTTGAAAAAATGAAAATGATGCATTTCCGCAGAAATTTTTTTTATGATTTTGTATTTGGGGAAATTTCTGAAATCAGTTATGTATTTCAGCTAAGTGAAAGATGATCCAACCAATTAACCAAAATTATAAAAATATGCAGAAAATCTTGTTTCCACCGATCTATTTTCTTTCAAATTTACTTTTTTAATGCATAGAAATATAAAAAATCGCGATTTTCTATGATATCCAATAATTATCTAAACTTACAACAAATAAATAAATAAATAAATATTTTTACATTAATTTAGGTTAGCTTCGGTTAGTTTGCGTTAGTCCTTGTTGGTTACGCATACGTGAATTTGAGTTAGCGTTTCTTTACCTCGTAAGAAAAGGTGCAACCTTTGGCAACATTGCAACAATCCTCCTGTGTCAGATACCAAAAATGTCATGATTTGTACATTTCAGCTCCTCAAAAGTCGAACTTTGGGGCTTTTTTGTGGGAAAACCAAACAATTGCGCAATATTTTAATGGTCAAAAATGTCTCTTAAAAGTGTCTAAATGAAGAATCAAAAAGTGTTTTTACAAAATTCCAATGGTTGCTAAACTGAAAAATTACCGCCTTTTCTACCGGTCAATCCATCTAGAAACGATCCGCCTACAGCTGATCAGTTAACCTCGTATTTTATGAAGCGTCTAGAAATCAGGCGTAACTTTCGATGCTGCGAAACGAATCCATGTCTCTACGTTCTAACAAAACTTCTACACCGCCTCGTTGGTGATGAGTGTCTCGCGGCAGTCTTGATATTAGCTGCCATCAAGGTAAAAGCGTTTCCAACGCCATCTAGTGTAGGTGGCGTTGACTCGAGCGATTACATTCGATGTCTTCACGATGCAATCAATTTGCAAGATCCGTCGTGGTCTAGAGGTTTAGATGGTTAGATTTCAATTCGGCGGTGGCCCGGGTTCAAACCCCGTTGATTTTTCTTATTCTCTTTACGGTTAAGTTTCTAAATGGTTCTTTTCTTGATTTTGGGTATGTCTTGGGTTACGTTTGGGTTGGCCCCCGGCTAGTTTACAATTTTTGAGCTCCCATAGCGAGCGGAGGGCCATGCGAAAAGTGAAATATTACTTATTGTAGTACGTGCCCGTACTTTGGTTGCACTTTTTACGAAATATTTTGCTTTATCAAACTAAAAGGATACATTTAACAACTTTGTAGGTTTGTAACATTCGACCATGATGGTAGCCAAAATCAAGACTGTCGCGAGACACTCGTTTCCCTGTCATTCCTGCGCTGCGTTTTGTTTAATGTTTTTTTTATTAATTTACCTTTCTTTTCTTTATTTTGGGTTAGTTTGGGTTAGCACTTGGTTAGTTCTTGTTGAGTGAGCCCCCGTAGCGAGCGAAGGCAGTGGAGGGTTTCGTTGGCATCATATTAATGCTCAATTCAAAATTTTCAATTTTATTTAGAATACACTGACTATTAATTCTGCTGCATCAACATACACTCCATCCCATCCTTTCCAGAAGTAGGTTCGTCCATTAATATATTCTCAGTCTCTTGTTCTCTCATCACAGATCCGTCATTTCTTTTGGTAGTAATCAGTTTTTGCCACCTTTATAATCCTTGGAATGTTGTCGAAATGTTTAATTCTCAGATCCTCCTCACCATTCAACTTTATCCGTTCCATCTCTGCTCGTAGCTGTTTATATTCTTCGATCTATTGTTTAGTTTTGTCAAAATTCAATGCAAAGTTACTATATAGTGGTAGTTTCGTGACTTCTTTTGATTTGAAGAACAATGTTCTCACTTGCTGTTCTGTTTCCAAAACTACTTTCAATGCCCTCGGTCTTTCAGAATTTTGCTTTCCTATCCGTTTTACTTTAATATTCTCTGTCTCCATGTCACTGCATTTATCATGTCCGTGATTTTGTTTAGATCACCGTGTTCTGTTTCATCCGATTCTATGCAACCAAAGACCATTAGATTAGTTTTTCTTGCATCTCTTTCGCCAATCTCTCTTATAGTAGCTGTTGTGTCCACTGCTGTAGGCGTTTCTTTATCTGATTCGATCTTTTCCATTTGTGTTTTAAGTTTATTAATTTCATCTCTTAGTTCCTGGTTTATCTGGATTTGTTTGTTATACATCTCCAATACTTTATCGTATTTTTCATCCACTTTATTTAATTTCGCCATCAAATCTTGTAACGAAACGTCTTTTTTTTGGGGATTGCGTTTTTGTTGGAGTTACCTCCCCTTCCTTTTTGCCACAGCTTCCACACAGCCATCGTTTTCCTTTAGAGTTTTGAAGTTCTTTTTGATAAACATTTAAATTCGTCGATGTTATTCCTACACATTTTGCATGATACCATGCCGAACATAGATTGCCTTGTATTGCATAATATGTATTATTCGTACTTTTATTGCACTTTGGACAGATATTTGCCATTAGTGTATGTCTGGTTGTCTAAATTTTCTCAGCCCACTTCTCCGCTTTAAAATTTGACTTAGCCCTGGTAGTTGATTCCCAGCGTAGAAATAAGAAGAGTTTGACAATTTGCGAAAAGAGTGTGGTTAGAACTGGGATTTTTGCGCCAAAAATACAGGAGCGTGTTTTTGTGAAGTTAGGTAAGGCCTTTTGTTTTTTTTTATTATTTTACCTTCTAAAATCTTCATATAGCCCTTTTCCTTCAACTGTCTTCTTCTTGGCCCCTTCTCTCTCTTTTGGTACCACTTTTGATTAATTTTCGATACTATTTTTTCCAATTTCCAGTGATATTTCACAACCGCATTTTAAAAAACACTCTCGTGACAGCTGTCTGTGTGATGTTATAAAGTAATTGTGGGCTTGTCTACGCTAAACACTTGTTCCTATTTATTTTTTCATGTATTAATTAAGTGATTTATAGTATTGCTGTCAAAAATTGTTTTCCATCGCGTTTCTTATGTTGTACTACATGCATCAGTAACAAATTCGGAAAGTTTACGTACGACCCGATGTTTTGGCATTTAATTGTTGATGATTGTGTTTGCTTTACATCGAACGAATAAAGGCATTTAAATTGTCATTCTTCATCGATTTGAAAAAATACATTTATAATTACCTCCTCGTGTTTATATTTACACTAATTTTCATTCACACACCTAATTTTGTAAACGCAACGAGATTGTTAGGAAAACAGGTCCGGACTACACGACAATACTGCAGGAATAACACAAAAATCAACGAATCAAACAATTTTATTAATCTTCAATCATAAATTCGGAATCCACCGGTCCGATGACATATCTCCGAACCCACTCGAATCGAAGCAACCGCGTGCCTCCCATGCATAAGATCATGTGGACTATCAAATACAGGCAAAATACCAAATAAAAGAAGCTTATGATTCCGATAACCACCAGAATGGACCAATGGAGCTGGTAATCCTGAATCGTACCAACCACCAGGTAGATGTTGATGGCGATGATTGACAAACTGAGGGTGATCGACATGATTTTGTTGCCCCTAAAAAAGCCATAATATAACAATTAGACCAAGTGTAATAAACAATACTTACAATCCATTGACAAATTCGCCCATAATTTTGCTACTGCTAGTGAAGGCGATCAAGGGTATGGTCGCAAATGGGAGTTGAACGCTCATCAGGGCGTTCAGGACGTCGTTGAAACTGGTCAGTCGCTCGATGGTCGTGAAAAAGGCCACGCAAAACGTCGGAACAATGGCGATGCTTCTGGTGAAGAGTACCCTTTTCCATTTCGCCCAACGGAGATTGAGGAAACCTTCCATTACGAATTGTCCCGCGTAGGTACCTTAAATGAAAAAATATGTTTTGTTTATAATACAGTCCTGTATATTCAGTGGATGTCCACTTTTATGCATCCATTGCATAGCCCAATTTTGAACGTCCATTGGTTGTCCAGGATGTTACAGTGAATACACAAAAGTACAAAAAAAATAGAACATTGTTATCCATAGAATAAAATAATTATATTAGATTTGTGGAAATATTATTAAGTAATAACTAAAATTAACATCGCAGTGTTTGTATTTCCTCCCAAAGGGTTCTTTCTGGATGAGTTCTGGCTCTGTTCTCAGGTGGAACTACATTATACAGCGTTAGCAGTGAGTTGATATTTTCGTGCACCCTGGAAATTTTTACCGAAAGGTCTCTTACTCTTGTGATTAGTGGTACTATGTTGGCAGACTGGTATAAAAGGTCGTTGGATGGATTGTGTAGTGGATTTTGGGGGTGTCTAATACTGGTAATTTATCGAAGGACACTTCTTTCCGCGATCTCTAAATTTTTGACGGCTGATTGGCGACTATTCAAATAGATGGGATGGCAGTACTCAAGAAGTGGTCTGCAGATGGATTTGTATATGTGGTTTGCTGTTTTACTAGAAATTCCCTGATTTTTATATGTAAGGCCCCTAAAGTGTTTTGCTCTGGTGATGCATTTGGCCTTGACTGACTTTGTGTGGAGGTTAAAGTTTAATTTTTGGTCTAGTTAATGTCCTTTTTTCATCGTGCTAGTGCACTAAGCACTCTTGCACTGTCCTTGGTCTTGTGTGATTTCGTTATTGTACTATGCTTCGTCTTGGTTCTTGATGCGTTATTGGGCTTTGTCGCAGTTGGTAGTGGTGCCTTGGTGCCGATTAGTGAAGGAACGAGTGTTGTTTGTTTTGAGAAGACGAGAGAATTGCTGTAGACACCTAGGCGAGGCTGATCGATTTGGGTTATGCAGATTTCTCCGCAAGTCCAAATTTTGAAAAATTTTTAAAATTTTTAAAATTATGAAATATTTTGAAAATTTTAGTTTTTTGAAATTTTGAAGATAGAACGATATTGATATTGATATTATTTTTTTTGGGGTTTTTTTATTTTTTTCTTTGTGTATTGTGTATGTGATTTAGTGTTCTGGTGGGAGTAGTAAACTTTTGTGTACTGTTCTGTTTGGGTGTATGACTCTACTGAATAGTGTTCTGATGACTGGATTTGTATGGTTGCGAACTTGTTCTAAGAATATTGTGTGTTTGCCTGCCAGGTATGTGTCTACTTTGAGATCGTTGTGAATGTCTGTATTGCGAACGTACCAGGGTGCGTTCACAATTTGTCTGAGTGTTTTGTTTTGGAATGTTTATAGTTTTTTCTTGTTTGTTTTGCATGCATGTGTGTATAGTATGTCTCCATATAGAATTTTGGGCTTTATTATTTGATTATAGAGCATTAGTTTCTTCTTTAATAACATTTTAATTTTTCTGTTTATTAATGGAAAGAAAGCTTGTTTGGCTGCAATGCCTTCGTTTACTTTTGCTTGTATATGTTTCTGAAAAGTGATTTTACTATCTAGGGTTACCCCTAGATATTTAAGAGAATTTGACCATCTTATTACTGAGTTTTCAAGCTTTAAATTTGGAATAGGTTTATTGCGTTTAGTTGTTATGAGCATGGCCTGTGTTTTATCTTCATTGATCTTAATATTCCAAGTTTCTGCCCATTCGTATATGGAGTCTAAGTGTTGCTGTACGTGATTTTTGAGTCTTATGTGATTGTTGTTTATTGAGAATATGCATGTGTCATCTGCGTATATGGAGAGTTTAGTGTTTGGGTGTCTAGCTATATCTGTTGTGTATAATGTGTATAGTGTAGGCGACAGAGGAGAGCCTTGGGGGACTCCTGCCTCTATGCACCTTGTGGTGGATAGTGCTGTGTTTATTTGTGTAGTGAAGGATCTGTGTATGAGGAATGATGCTATGAGTTGAGTTAGTGGAGGTGGTATTTTGTGTAGTCTGTCTAGTTTGTGTATGAGTCCCTAATGCCATACTTTGTCAAAGGCTTTTTCCTCGTCAAGGACTACAACTCCGGTCGATGCCCGTCTTTGTAGTCCTCTAGTCGCCTCTTCAACAAGTCTGGCTAGTTGGAGCTCGGTGTTGTAATGTTTTCTGAACCCCAATTGTTCATCTGGGATCAGATTGTTTTGTGTTGTATGTGTATTCAATCTTTCCAACATAACCTTCTCTGTCAGCTTGCTCAATAGGTCGCCAGTTTTGAGGAAAGATCAAATTTTTGTGAGGTTTTGGAATGAGAATTATTTTAGCCTTTTTCCAAGATTTTGGAAAGTGTTTTAGTGATAGTATTGTGTTTATGATGTAAGTGAATTTGAGTAAGGCTGTTTCTGGTAAGTTTTTTATTGCTCTGTTTGATATGTTGTCGTAGCCGGGTGCTTTTTTCGGGTTTAATTGTGCAATAATTTGCGCAATTTCTGCGGTGTTGGTTGGTCGTGTTTCGTCGTCTTGGTGTTCGTTTTCGTAAGTTAGTATTTCTCTGTAGTTTCTCTCTATGGTTGCCTCGTGATCTATATCCTGGGCCCCATCGCCTAAGGTGAATTGCGATTCCAGCGAGTCTGCAAAGGCCTCAGCCTTCTCTTCGCTGGAATACACCATTCCTCTCAGTCCATGGATATGATATTAGGTATGCCACTTTGTTGCGACCTTGCATCGATCTGGCAATTTTCCATAAAGAGTTGTTTTGTGGGTTGACTGTAGTGATGTATTCGGTCCATGAGTTGTTTTTGTGAGTTTTTATGTCTGTTTTGATTGTATTCGTGAGTCTGTTTGCTTGTGTGTTTAAGTCTGGGTTGTTTGTTAGTCTGGCTCGTCGTTTTAGCCTGTTTCGGAGCCTTATGTTGTCTTTTATGTTTTGTTGAAGCGAGTATGGGTTGTTTTGTTTTGTGTGTACAGTTTTTGTGGCTGCGTTTATGGCTGCTTGTATCTCCTCAGTGAATCTAGCAACTTCGTTGTTTAGTTCCGCTTTGGAGGCGATGTATGGTAAGTTGTGCATGTTTTGTGTTAAGTGTTCTTTGAATTTGTTCCAGTGTATGAATTGTTGTATATTTGCTTGTTTGTGTTCGTGTATGTTGTTTATTGTGATGGCAATAGGAGAATGATCTGATGAGGATAAATCCTCCAAATTGTCAATCACAACGCTGTGTGCGATGTTTTGACTAAGTGCTATGTCTAGAATGTCTGAGCGTTCGTGATGAAAGTGAGTGGGTTCGAGTGGTGCATGTACTGTGAAGTGCAGCTCTTGCGAAGCTCTTAGCAATGCAGTGCCACCTGTATTCGTGGCCCTGCATCCCCAAGATCTATGTTTGCAGTTGAAGTCTCTTGCTGCAAGAACTGGCAGTGTGTAGCTGACGAGTTTTGTGGTTTCGTCTAGTGGTAAGTTAAGTTGTGGTGGCTTGTATACTGAATGAATGACAATGTCTCCGTCAGTTAGACTGACTTTGATGCTTGTCACCTCCAGTATGTCTGACTGTGGTGGTTGTATTGCGTCATGTGTGATGTTGTTTTTTTACAAAAATGACAGTGCCGCCCCCCATACGCAGTGCCCTGTCATTTCTGTAGATTGTGTAGTTTTTGATGTGTAATCTTGTTTGAGGGCGTAAGAATGTTTCCTGTACGAGTGCAATACCTATGTTATTTTCAGTCAGGTAGTCTGCGAACTCGTGTCTTTTGTAGTAAAGAGAGTTCGCGTTCTAACTAACTAAAAATAGGTGTTTGGGTTTATTAGCCATTGAAATTAGCGAATAATTTCAATGTCGGATTTTTGTTAAGGATGTCTGAGATTTTATTCAGTTTTGCCTCTATGTCTCGTTCAGACATAGTTAGAAGAGCAATTAATCCGTTTGCTTGCGGCATTGCACTCGTTTCGGATTTTGTGTTTGTGTTTTTGTTTGTAGGTGTTGTTTATGTGGGTTGTGGAGCTTGTTGTTGTTGTTGCGGTTGTTGTGGTTTTGTGACTTGTGCGAATGATATGTTTGTGTTTAGCAGGCCGCATTTGTGGCAGTGGTTTTTTGAAATTTGGGTTTTTTGGGCACATTGAATAATTTGCGGGGTGTTCCCCCCCGCAATTGCAGCACTTTGCTGGGTTTTCAGTTGTTTTTGTGCACTCTTTATAAAAATGCGGACCAGCGCACCTATGACACACAGGTTTGGCGTAGCAGTTTGAGATGGTGTGCCCAAACTGCTGGCATTTATGGCACCGCGTATGAATTTTGTTTGTGCTTCCTCTTTGAAGCTCGACAGTTACGGGCATGTAGTTTATTCTGTATTCTTCCAGGATTTTGATATCGGACTGGGGGAGAAGTACTTTCACTGAATTGGTGAGAAACTGGCGTCTCCTACCGACCTTCAGCCAGTAAATCTCCTTGGGGGAGTAGCCCCTGTCCTCAATGTCATTTTTGATGTCTTCAATATTCATTTTGTTGTCTAAGCCTTTGATGATGACATTATGTAACCTATCTTCCGGAAGGAAGTAGGAATGGAATGGATACTTTTTAGAAAGTAAATATCTGGTGATGCCTCTGTGGTCTCCTGGAGTTTTAGGGGTAATCTGTATGCCTAGTTTTGATTTTTTGACATTTTCAAAACCTAGTTTTAAAATTGTCAGGTCTTGAAATATGGTTTTCCAGTGCTCTGGACATCTGATAATGATTGGCACCACATCAGGATTTTTTGGGGCTGATTGGGTGCTTGGGGTGGGTTGGGGCGCTTTGCTTTGAGTTTGGGCCGAAGTACTGGCCTCTGCGTGCTTCTTCATAGAAGCAGCTAATACAGGTTTGATAGTGGCGGGGAAGTTGTGAGGAGGGTTGGGGTCCCTCTTGGTTTTTTTCAGAGGTGGAAATTCCTCTGAAGTGGGCTTTTTGGAAGTAGACGGTTTTCCGGAGTCAGAAGAGACTTCCATCTCTTCGTCCTTCTGAGCTTCACTTACGGGGGGGTGGGGGGTGGGCACTGTGTTTTGTGTACTGATTTGTTTGATGTGTGTGTCTGTGTTCTGTGGAACATTTAAATGGGTCGACATACTTTCAATTTTAGTGGGGAGTTCATTTAATTTTGCTAGCAGTTGACTGATTTGAGCACGCAGCTCGACGTTTTCCGCCTCAAGCTTTTTAACCATAGAAGAATCCATTTTAATGTTCTGTTTGTGTAGTGATATATTTGATGCGTGTTTTAGCTTACTTGTTAGCTCCTTTGTTATTGGAGTATTGTCTCGATCATTCTTGGTCGCTCCTTTCATCGCCTCTTCCGGCGGTATCGCTGTGCAAGCTTCCCTGCCGCCTGGATCCTCTGTGAACTCCGTCTTGCGCAACCGAAGCAACATAACTGGTAATTAATGTAATTTTTGGTCTATTATGATTCCCAGATATTTAGCTGATGCCTGTGGTGTAATTAGGTGATTGTTTAATAGGGCAGATGGTGACGTGGGCCTGACTTTGTGATTGAAGATAACAAATTGTGATTTTAATGGGTTTGGCTTTAATCTCCGCAGCTTGTGTAATTGTGAGCTATTAGGGTAGTGTCATCAGCAAATTGAAGCACATATAGCTTATTGTTGAAATAGCCTGGCTGTTGCTGGAAGTAATGATATAGGTCATGTCAGAAAACGTTGTCCAGGAAGGGGGAAAGTGGAGAACCCTGGGGAACACCCTGCGAGGGAGAGGAGATGGAAGAGATAGCTCAACATTCTGATCTTGTACGTCTACTAGTTTTCTATTTAAAGAGGTGGTTGTGTCAATGTTAATAAAAGGTATTGAATCAGTTTGAACTTCACGTTCAGATAGCACCAATGCTGTCTGCGTGGCACTATAAGTTGTTTTCACTGGAATGGTTTGACATGAAGCTTTTTTACCAGAGGCTGCACCTGTACCTCTTTAGAAAAACATTCAATATAATTTTTGTCTATGATTCTCTGTAGTTCTACAATCTGCTTCTGAAATTGGTCAATTTTTTCGCCTTGTTCTGTTATTTCCCTTAAGTAGCTATCCTCACACCTGGTGACGTCCTCAACTATAGACACAGAGTTACGTTTTAATCTCACTATAAAGGCGTCTTTTTCTTTAAGCCCTTGTTTCAACTCGTCAATTATTGCCCTAAGAACATCAAACTCATTGGGTTCATTATCCACTGCTTTTTCAGCACAAATTCGCGAGCAGAAAATAAAACTATCCTTAATGACTGTGTACTGCTTATTAGATCTATTCCAGCAGCTCCTATGTAAAACATTTTTGCAAGTCACACAAACAAGTAGGGTGGACTCTTTGTTTTTGCAGCATTTGAATGAAGACATAATTTGTAACTTCACAATTTAATTATTGTACTAGGATTAGTACAATGCCATTTAGATGAACACTCCAAACAATATAGCTTAATAAAAGAAAAGCAAAACATTTATCAGCATCTTATCTGCATACCATAAAATGCTCAACACAATCCATCTGAATACTGCAACATCAGCAGGTTGTAATAGCCTGTTTGCATTGAGATACAACGTAGCAGAGTTGACCTGTCTGGGAAGTTAGAAGAGTGGATTATCTATTAACAAAGAGAATTATGGGAAATTTTGTACCGTTTCTGAACAGAAACTTATATAACACATTACCGATGTAGGTACTCGTAGAAATTTTCATTGTTCATCCACCACTGCCATCCAATACTCCAACCATCTGCTAACGAACGAATGAAGAACTTCAGTTGATAAACTTTTATAATGGCAAATTACCATTGGAAGGTAATTTGGGTGTACTTTGAATGATGCTCCATCGGAGATAATAAAAAACATGTTTCATCAACGTTGAATACTCCTGTTTGATGGATCATTCAAAATTTCAGCAACAGCTTTTTCTGTTAAGCAATATTCAACTTCTTGGAACCATTTGCGAATATCATTTTCGAAATCGTTGGAGCTCGCCAAAGTAAGAGCTTCTGGTATCCTTAGACTAACATCTGAAATGTCTTCGAAAAAGGATTCAAGTCATTCAAAGTCATTAAAATTTAAATGTTTATTACTTGCATCCTTGGATAGATAAGTTTCTAATGTAGTAACACACACATTAAGACTAATATGTTCAAGGTCAGCCTAAGCTCCGTTCAGTTAAACTTCCCCATATCAACTGCTTTGCTGTCAAAGTCAAAACATCTGTCATCTTGGGAGCAATACATTCTTTATGAAACGATTCAACTGTCAGACGAGGTTTAACGGAACTATTGTTATACTTGCCTTTGTTGAGCCTTTCCGTATTTTTAATTTAAGCGAATTTTTAGGGTAACTTTGAAGTCAGATATTTTATGAACGAATAAACAAATAGATGGTCGCAGTGGTATTGTTTGTAATAGAAGGGCAAAGGATAGCTGAGGTGAAAATGTACAAACTACTAGGAAAATGTGTTTTGATTACCCGTCATCGTAGAACTCTGCCCGGCCGCTAACAGTCCTACGGCCCAAATATACATGGCGGCCAAACCGTAGGTACAGCCCAAAAAGATCCCTCCGTTATACAGATCGGCGTCTACCAGCTTGTCAGCGTCCGGTCCGGTGCCTGGAAAAACGGAGGCGTCGATCGATGGGTAGTTCAGGCAAGATTTGTGCTAGAATAGTAATATAGTAAATAGTAAATAAAAAGAATATATTAAAAATGCCTTTTATTTGATCATTATTGACTTCGGTATGGATCCTATGTACAGAGCGATCCAAACGAAGCAAATTTCAGGCTTTTACCGGTTTCCCGCTGGATTTCTGGATTTAATGCCACTTGACTTTTTCTTGTGAGATCATTTACTTCACCTATGTACTAACGAAAACACACATATCAACCTAAGCAGTTTCATATTGAGTCGTTGTCAAAATCACGATTTTCTCTTTCTATTGTTCTTAATTGATTGATCGACCGGATAGGAATATCACTGCTGATAGACTGGTGGATCTCCCGATTTAACCCCACTTGACTTTCTCTTCTGGGGTCATTTAGAGAAGGATGTTTTACTTAACAAACATATTAAGCTAAACAGGTTTGTATTGAGTCGTTTTCGAGGTTGAACCAGTGGCGGCTCGTGACAATAAGAAATGGTGAATCAAATTTAATTACTTCCCCATAAACGGGAAAATGTAAAGTAATTTTTATTTAGTTCTGTTATCGGAAACCAACAAAAAATAGAAATTTCAAAAGTAATACACGCACCTATACGCAAATGCAACGTCACAACTGCTGTTAAACACGAATTGAAAAAACCCGATTTCCCAATTCGGAAATGAATCTTGCTTTCTAGGTGGTGTCATTCCCATAAGCGCTTATCTATAATATGCAGACAATATGGCGCGTTGCCATGGCAACCACCGTGGTGGGGAGGTGTATAGAGCGGTGGCTTGATAGTTTTTGAATTAATTTATGTTGAAATCCAATAATAATGATATATTGTTCCGCCTCTGGTTCGGGAAGGTTTTAAACTAACCTCAAAACAATTGAAACCAGTGTGCATACCTGTATTAGGTTAATCCTCGATACGATTAATCTTGTCGATTGCCTTGCTTAAGTGGAAATACTTGAATGAAATTGTCGAGAGAAGAATCGGTTTTTAATGATCGATGATGGTACTTTAATTGTTCGCACAATACTATCTAAATGTAACTTATTATTATGATTATTTTATGATATGATTATGATTATCAATCAACAACAATGGTTTCAATAGATTATAAATCGATATATACTTTATAAAATTATTTGAATACATACCACTTGCGCATTGGTCTTCGAATATAATCCGTGGGCGAATACGGCCAAGACGAATATGTTGATGATCAAACTGACGAAGATGGCGATAGAACATTCTATGAAGTAATACAAATTGGCTTCTCTCACTTTCTCGCTCCTAGTTCGATCGACCTCTCTAGATTTCACTAGAGCCGAATGGAGGTAGAAGTTGTGAGGCATAATTATAGCACCTAAAATAGAGATATATTCATATTAATATTAAAAAAGATTATTCATATCGGAACTACAACAAACATCATTTTCTCTTGATAATAACCAAGTTCCACTCGTAATTTCCTTACCTACTTAACAAAAATCAGAAACGATTCGAGGACCATTTATTTTTAGTAGCCAAAGTGAGTTTCATTTCGAGCAAACGAATTGTTTTCCCCCCAGAGGAGCACAATTTAGCTTAATCATCTTAATGCAAGTTTGAAATTAAATTGAGTTTTCGAGAAGAGCCGGAGGCAAGAGAAGTTGCGAAATCTTGAGTGATTTTATTTACTTATTTATTGAATTCAAGAGGTAATTAAAGAGTAAGAGTGACTCAGTGGTTTTATATCTAGATAAAGACAACACTAGGCCGACAAAATTATTACTTGGTCTATTGTAAAGAACAAAGTATACAAATGCCGAGCTGTTCAACAAGTAGTGATTAAGTGCCCAGATATTAGGATTTAGGACCCCTGGCCAATGATGTTTTTTTTAGAACAAAGTTTGGGAAACCTGCGTAAAAGTTGTTTGACCGCAGTTGATCGTTTTTCTGTTACTTCATTTCGTGTCGCGTTCTACTGCAGTCGAAAACAAAAGTATAAGTCAACTCCGATTTATATTGGTTCTCGAATCTTGTGAAGTTATACACCATGCCGTTTATTGAAATATATTCAAATGGTAAGTGCATAATAAAAACTTTTCCAAATCCAGCGAATTAAAGTGAAAGAAAAAAGATATGACCATATAAGGTCCAAAGATTGCTTGAACCTTGAACACACGTGTGAACTAAAAAGCCAAAGCTCGGCATGGAAAAGTTACAACTGGAAATGTGTTTTCGTCGAAAAATTGGGGACAATTGCGTAACCTCACAAGTGAACTTGCGCAGTTGTACAGAATCTGGATTTTTCTGGGGGACAACTGCGTCAAAAAGCTGCTATAAAAGCGCGAAATTATCAGAGAAAATTCAGTCTTAACCTAAACAACAGTTGCAGTGGGTTGTAATGACCAAATCCAAAATTTTAATAAGAAATATCATTTACAGTGGGTCGTGATGCCGAAAAATAGTTAGAAAAGTTTCCAAAACTAAATTCTTAATTTTCTAGTCGCTACTATGGTCTTAGTTGTGACCGAACCGAATTTATTGTCTCACAGTTTAGAAGCTATTGAAAGTAACTAAGTAATTACGCAAACATTCAGAGCAACGGTTTGAAAATTTCCATAAAGCAACGCAGGGGTGAAATTCGTTAATCAATAAAGGAACAGATGGTCTCCAGGAGCATTTAAGGCTACAGTAGCAGGTTCCGGGTCTAGCTTTAAAATTATGGACATTAAGTGTAATTTTAAGATTATAATAATGCTTAGGGTACTTGTATATGCATGAATATAGTAAGACAAGTGACATTTGACAGATGACATATGACAAGCATCGTCCACGTGACCTACTCCATCTACGCCGTATCTAATGTGATGTCATCATCATGCCAGAGAGGCCTAACCACTACTAAGGTGGGTAGTTTTAGGGATGAGTTTAGCCTAGCCTTATGAGACTCTATACTAACATATGTCAATATTTACATCATATAGATGCGGTCCAAAAATGTGTAGAAAATACATTAATTTCAAAGCAAATAAAATTATTATTATTAAAATTACATAAAATTCAGTTAACAGTTATCTTTCCAATAGTATGTGTGGTCATCGCATTTATTTAAGTAACAAAATAAAAATGTGTATGAAAATACATAGTTCCAGTCAGTCTATAAAAATTTAATTTTTGATAAATAAAAACGATTTGCAAAATAAGCTTACATTGTATTAAAATGTAGATGCAAAGTTCTTATCAAATTATGTATTCAAGCAATTTCTTATCTACCAACCAAGCTAAAGGTCAGATGTAATTTAAATAATATGCCCACAATATGTTTTGAATGAATTATCTCTCTTATGCGTTAGCGAAGATTATGGTTAATAATATGAATAAATTATTCCTTCATCGAACCAACGAATGATACCAACCACACCTACGAGTATTACCTATCGAGATGGTATAAATTCGGAAAATTTCCTAATGTGAACACGATTCAGCTCAGTTCTCTCGAAGCAACACAACTCAAGACCTCCGGCCTGTGACTTTGTGATATTTTGTGTTTTTGTGGTGTTAAATTTATACAAGCGGTAAGTTTCGTAAATAAATTATATCAACTTGGATTTAATCATGTAAAATAAGTTTCAAAATATCCCAAATTATCCAAAAATCGATTAAATTTTTTAGTCTGTTAAATACCGCATCAGGGAGGAAAAGGAGCCTTATATATCTCTTGCCCTAGCTATTTAAAATACATGTATAAACCTTATGCAAATTTGATGTTAGATCATGCATCAAAAAGCACATCTTATGAAAACGCATGTTTTTGTCTAAGTAATGGCCCAAACGGCCCTAACCTGTTTTTTGTCAAATATATATTTTCTGGCGCTATTTGCGTATATCTCACCTTTGTAGTTTTCGAGAAAAAACAATTTCGGTCTATGCGTCTACCGCGAAAAACGACACTAACTTAAAATCGCTCCAAATGCGTTGAGTTATACATCAAATTAAAGGGAATTTTACAGCGAACCAGAAAATCGATTCAGAA
>MU189711.1:0-28154 GCA_016904865.1 Pissodes strobi | reverse complement strand
CTCTGTCAAGGTCAAACATAATTATCAAATCGTTACAAAAATAAAATGGCAACACTGGCTAGAGGCTGAATATTAAAAAAACTAAAAAAGCTTTATTAGGTTTCAAGAATCGTAGATTGAAACAAAAAAGGTGTAGGTAATTAAGAATGTGTTTTATTAGAGATGGACATTGTTCCTTATATTTCTAGCCTGTTTGACATCTTTAACTCCCTTTCACTCCTATCAAGATAAAACAAAATTATTAAATTGTTACAAAAATAAAATGGCAACACTGGCTAGAGGCTGAATATTAAAAGCTTCAAATAACTTTACTAAATTTCAAGAATCGTAGAGTACAACAAAAAAAGGTGTAGGTAATTAAGAATGTGTTCTATTAGAGATGGACAGTGTTCCTTATATTTCTAACCTGTTTGACATAACGATACAGACAGAAGTAAATGAGAGCTAACGAGCTCTCTTTCATTTTTGTCAAGGTCAAAAAAAATTATTAAATTGTCACAAAAATAAAATGGCAACACTGGCTAGAGGCTGAATGGTAAATAGTTCAAATAATTTAATTATGTTTCAAATATTAACAACATAAAAAATGTAGGTAAGAATGTGTTAAATTGGAAATGGATAGTGCCCCTTATATTTCCAACGTATTTGCCATCGTTAGCTCTCTTTCATCTGTGTCAAGGTCAAACAAAATTATCAAATTGTTACAAAAATAAAATGGCAACACTGGCTGGAGGCTGAATGGTAAATAGTTCAAATAATCTCATTGTTTCAAGTATCAACAACAACAAAATTTAGGTAAGAATGTGTTAAATTGGAAATGAATAGTGTCAAGGTCAAACAAAATTATCAAATTGTTACAAATCTAAAATGGCAACAGTGGCTGGAGGCTGAATGGTAAATATTTCAATTAATTTTATTAAGTTTCAAGTATCAACAACAAAAGAAATGTAGGTAACTAAGAATGTGTTAAATTGGAAATGGACATTGTTCCTTACATATCCCACCACTTTGATCTTGTTGACTGTTTGCTACCTCTGTCAATGCCAAACAAAAAAAAATCACAACGTTACAAAAACAAAATGGCAACACTGGCTGGTGGCTGAATATTAAATAATTTAAACAATTTTTTCAAGCATCGCAAAGTAGATATAAATGATGTGTAAGTAACCAAGTTAATGCAATTAACTTACGAACGAGTTAACTTGATCATGAACATTGCTCCTTATATTTCTCATTTCTTTGACTTGGTCAGTTTTTTTCACCGTTGTCAAGGTCAAACAAAATTTTCAAATTGTTACAAAAATAGAATGGCCACTTCTGCTTCATCTTCGGCTGAGTCAACACGTCGCGTAGCGGCTCTTTTGTCGCCATTGGCACAGACCATTGGGCGAGCACGTGGCAAACGTGCCATGACCATTTTTCACTAGCCAGAAAAAATCCTCATTTACGCCGGTACCCAGGCTGGGGAACCGGATGTTCCCGTGAGATAATTTTTGTCTGTGCCTGTAAAAATTTAGAAATTTTTGTTTGTGAAGAAAGGTCACGGTCGCCTGTTGAATGAGCTGGCAAATTGCGCATGCGCAGCAGAAGCCATTGTATTTTGTCGTTAAGACAAAAGGGCATCAAGAAAGTAAAAAGATAAAATGGCAACACTGGCTGGAGGCTGAATGGCAAATCCGTTATTTCCTAAGGATTGTAATTGCAATTATTGGCATTACTCTTGTAAATATTGATCCTTATGATCTTTGAGGTTAAAAAAAACCGATTTGGGTTTACTAAAATTTTTTTAACCGCAAACGGGGGAAAATGTTATTAGTTTGGGTTAGAAAATGTGAGGTTAGTTTGGGTTTAATAAAACCACGTACTTAGATTCGTTTGCTAACTTACGTTATCTAAATCTGGAATGTGAATTCTCTCATCGTCGAAGTAAGTTTGAGGGCCGCGTACCTCAACCGCTCCGACATTTTGACTCTCATCTGGGCTATCATCTTCAGTGCTTTCGCAGGCTAGATCTTCTTCAGTGGTAGCCTAAAGAAAATAAAGCGCTGATGATAAAAAGAGAAAATTATTAAAAATCTAGTGTTAATGAAAAATAAATTAAGAATTTAAAAGTATTTACACAAAGCTGAATTAATATAGAGGGACTGTATGTAAATTCAAAGTTACAAAAATAAGATTAAAAAATTGACAAAAAGAGGAATAAATTTAACAAAGAAATAAGGTACAACGACGATATTAAATACGGTTTTTTCAAGTTTAAACTGCTGCTTTGAATCACCCTGTATATTTAAAGAAAATAATCTAATATACGTGAAATTTGGTCGTGTAGTTCATCAACGTATGATATTTCTGCAAAAAGTATTTTTATACCTGGTGTGTCACAAATTGGGAGGCGCATAAAATTATATTTTTCTGATGGATAAATTTCAGATAATTTGGGATAGTCTGGGTTATTAAATTTCTAGATGATTCATTTATATCTCGCTACCGGTTGAATTTAAAATTATGTGCAAGTACACTGGGTGTCTTAAAAAAACACGTGGGCCTCAACGTGCCTTTTATAATTGAGCCACCCTATTTTCTGCAGAATTTAAAAATACTATCGCATTGAAAGTTGGAAGGGGTGATATTCAAAAATATATATCTTCGATTGGAATTAATTTATTGAGCCACACTGTATATTGGAAAGTATTTTTCAAATACACAGAGTGGAGGCGATATGTCGTTTACAGGACCAAGTAGACAAGAAAACCCATTAAATTTGCCCAATTTCTTCACTCCAAGGGAAAGTCATGCAAAGTGGCATAAAGTTATACTTTTCTAAATGATGCCGTTTGAGTTAGTTCAGGTAAGATATATTACAGAGTTCGCCAAAAACTTAGATCACTATACAGTCGCCAATTTTTAAAGTGATTACCGGTTAACTCTCTTGGCAAATAATGAAATTACATTAAATGTTACACTTACCATCGTGTCACTATTTATTATCACTTAACATATATTTATCACATACAATCATTTAATATAGAAATGTACAGGGCTTATGCAGGCGCTTTTATTAGTAAAGTCTATAAGCCCTGAGCCTTATCCGATGTCAAGTAACGAGAATGAGAAGAAACTGAGCCGCTTAAAAGTAATTTCATTTAAAAAAATGTGAAGTGTTAAGATTACAAACAGTTGTGTTTGAATGGTATAATGTACTGATAAAAGTGCAAAGAACAAAGAATAAAGAATTGCAACGAACGGATAAATCTGTCTTAGTCATTTACGTGATTCCCAATTTCATACGAGGTAAGTATATAAAATTGCTTTATTGACTGACTCACTCGGGACCTTCGAAAAAATAAATATTAACATTGTTCGAGACTAACGCATCATTAAATATATTTAAAGATCACGTTAAGTAGTTATAGCTAAGAATTTTCGCTCCAGTATCAATGGGTTCAAGTTCACTTTTGGCAGATTTTTTTTTGGACGATAAAAAAAATCTGCCAAAAGTGATATTTCAAGATATCGATTATTATGACACATATCGAAAAATATGCCTAATAATGTACTAAATTTTTAATACATCCATTATAATTTTTTTCCTCGATAGTATTCGCACTCCACTCTTTCGGTTTAGTTGATAAGTTACCCTTTTAACTGTAAAGAAATTAGCAGTAACACTACCTTAAGACCTCTTTCAGACGATAAGGATTTTAGCCGGTCCGGTTTTATTGGTTTTAACGTGAGTGGTGCATTAAAACCTTGTGACAATTAGTTTAATGCACTATTGGACTACAATAAACCGGACCGTCTAAAATCCGTATCGTCTGAAAGAGGCGTTAGGTCTCAATCGAAAAAAAACTATATTTCATAGTTTTATCAAAATAGTTTACCTCATCATGGGCAAATTTTGCGCGGAATTGCCTAGACTATAACAAATCGTCAAAATGTAACCGAAAATGTCGTAAATCCAACACCCCAACATACACAACCGGAGATATTCTTTTCTGACACAGTTGCCAAACCTAAATTAGAAATATTTCTGTATGTGTTGTGACTTGACAACAATTTTCAAATAAAAAGATTTTGAAGAACTTAAACCTCGAATTATGATGCTTATGAGGTTCCCCCTAATTCGGGGTTGAAATTTAAGAAATGCCAAAGTTTTTATAAAGTTTGCACTTTGATGCCAAAATTGTATAAAATCAATTACCCGGAATTTTGAAACTCGATGTATGAATACATTCAGAGACCAACGGTTGAAACTACAATAAATATTCAAAGCTTGAATTTTATAAATTTTAGAATTGAAAGATGGGCTCTGTTTTGAAATTTAATCACAAACATAAAATGTCTTCAAATTTTCAAATTTGATGTTGAAATTCTATACAATTCGACCATCAAAGTCCGAAAATCATGTCAAAATCTTATGAATTTCAGGGATTCGGATTTCAATGTAACAACTTACTTTAAGTCCCAATCGAAATTTTATATAAATTCGAATTCGACTTTTAAATTTTATAAAATTTAAATATTAATTCATACGGATGTTGCTCTTAAAATTTGTTAAAACTCGATCTCCATATTGAAATTTGATAAATTTAAATTGCACTTTGATGCAGGAATAATGAAACTCGGATTTCGAAGTCAGGACATTATAAAGGAAAAACTAAATAAATTTCGGAAATCGATGCTGTCATGAAAACAGCATTTCGATGTAAAAATTTCATAAAATCCCAGGATTATGATTTCAATGTGAGAAATTACTTTAAATTCCAGTCGAAATTTTGACTGTAATGAAATTGGGACTTCAATGTCGAAATTTTATAAAATTTGAAATTTGACTTGAATTTGTAGAGAATTCGAAAACTTAAGTTTGTAAAAGTCGGACTTTGCGGTTGAAATTTATTAAAATTCGATCTTTATAATAAAATTTAATGAAATTCAAGAATTCATATATCAATGGAGAAATTACTTAAAATTCCAGTCGAAATTTTGAAAAGTTTTTAATTTTGCTTTAAAATTGCATAGAATTCAAACACGCAAGTTTCTAAAATTAGGATTTTTTTTTCTTGAAATTTATTAAAAATTTTATAAAATTTTAAATTTGACTGAAATTGTAGAGAATCCGAAAATTTAAATTTCTAAATTTCGTGCTTTGCTGCTAAATTTATTAAAACTCCGTCTTTATTTCAAATTCCAGTTGAAATTTAATGAAATTTCGACTGTGATGAAATTGTGACTTCCATGTCGAAATTTAATAAAATTGGGAATTTGACTTGAAATTGTAGAGAATTCGAAAACTTAAACTTTTAAAATTCGGACTTTGCGGTTGAAATTTATTAAAATTCGGTCTTTATAATAAAATTTAATGAAATTCAAAGATTCGGATATCAATGGAGAAATTACTTAAAATTCCAGTCCAAATTTTCTATAATTTGCAATTTTACTTAAAAATTGTATAGAATTCAAATACACAAGTTTTTAAAATTCGTATTTTAGGTTTTGACATTTATTAAAAATTTTTAAAAAATTTTACTGAAATTGTAGTGAATTCGAAAACTAGAGTTCGTGCTTTGCTGCCAAATTTATTAAAATTCGGTCTTTATTTCAAAATTTAATGAAATTCAAGGATCAAGATATCAAGGTAGAAATTACTTTAATTTCCAGTCGAAATTTAATAAAATTTCGACTGCGATGAAATTGGGACTTCCATGTCGAAATTTAATAAAATTTGGAATTTGACTTGAATTTGTAGAGAATTCGAAAACTTAAGTTTCTAAAATTTGGACTTTGCGGTTGAAATTTATTAAAATTCGGTCTTTTTAAAAAAATTTAATGAAATTCAAGGATTCAGATATCAATGGAAAAATTACTTAAAATTCCAGTCGAAGTTTTCTAAAATTTGTAATTTTGCTTTAAAATTGTATAAATTTAAAATACGCAAGTTTCTAAAATTCGGATTTTTGTTCTTGAAATTTATTAAAAATTCTATAAAATTTAAAATTTTACCGAAGTGTAGAGAATCCGAAAATTAAAATTTTGAAATTTCGTGCTTTGCCGCTAATTTATTAGAATTCGATCTTTATTTCAAAATTTAATGAAATTCAAGGATTCGGATATCAATGTAGAAATTATTTCAAATTCCAGTCGAAATTTGTAATTTGATTTAATAATTGTATAGAAATCGAATACTCAAGTCTCTAAAATTCGGATTTTTTTCTTGAAATTTATTAAAAATTTTATTAAATGTGAAAGTTAACTTTGAAATTGCAAAGAATTCAAGGATTCGGATGTCAATGTGGAAATTACTTTAAATTGCAGTCGAAATTTAATGAAATACCGACAGTGATGAAATTGGGATTTCGGTGTCGAAATTTTATAAAATTTACAATTTGACTTTGAAATTGTATAGAATTCGAATACTCAAGTCTCTAAAGTTCGGATTTTTTCCTTGAAATTTATTTAAAATTTTATAAAATTTGAAATTTGACTGAAATTGCAGAGAATTTGAAAAATCAAATTTCCAAAATTCGTGCTTTGCTGCTAAATTTATTAAAATTCGATCTTTATTTAAAAATTTAATGAAATTCAAAGATTCGGATATCAACGTAGAAATTACTTTAAATTCTAATCGAAATTTAATGAAATATCGACTGTGACGAAATTGGGACTTCAATGTCGAAATTTTATAAAATTTGTAATTTTACTTTAAAATTGTATAGAACTCGAAAAAAATTCAATTTTTTTTCTTGAAATTTTTTAAAAAATTTATAAGATTTGAGATTTGACTGAAATTGCAGAGAATATGAAAACTCAAATTTCTAAAATTCGTGCTTTGCTGCTAAATTTATTAAAATTCCATCTTTATTCCAAAATTTAATGAAATTCAAGGATTCGGATATCAATGTAGAAATTATTTAAAAATTCAGTAGAAATTTCATAAAATTTTGATCGAGATGAAATTGGGACTTCGATGCCGAAATTTAATGAAATTTGAAATTTGACTTTGAAATTGTAGAGAATTCGAATACATAAATTTCTAAAATTCATGCTCTGCTGCTAAATTTATTGAAATTCGGTCTTTATTTCAAATTCCAGCCGAAATTTAATGAAATTTCGACTGTGATGAAATGGGGACTTCCATGTCGAAATTTTCCAAAATTTGTAATTTGATTTTAAAATTGTATAGAATTCGAATTCTCAAGTCTCTAAAATTCGGATTTTTTTTGAAATGTACTAAAACATTTATAAAATTTGAAATTTAACTGAAATTGCAAAGAATTCGAAAACTCAAATTTCTAAAATTCGTGTTTTGCTGCTAAATTTATTAAAATTCGATCTTTATTTAAAAATTTAATGAAATTCAAGGATTCGGATATCAATGTGGAAATTACTTTAAATTGCAGGCGAAATGATGTGATGAAATTGGGATTTCGATGTCGAAATTCTATAAAATTTAGAATTTGACTTTGAAATCGTATATAATTCGAATACTCAAGTCTCTAAAGTTCGGATTTTTACCTTGAAATTTATTAAAATTTTTATAAAATTTGAAATTTGACTGAAATTGCAGAGAATTTGAAAACTCAAATTTCTGAAATTCGTGCTTTGCTGCTAAGTTAATTAAAATTCAATCTTTATTTAAAAATTTAATGAAATTCAAAGATTCGGATATCAACGTAGAAATTACTTTAAATTCCAATCGAAATTTAATGAAATATCGACTGTGACGAAATTGGGATTTCAATGTCGAAATTTTATAAAATTTGTAATTTTACTTTAAAATTGTATAGAATTCGAATACACAAGTCTCTAAAATTCATTTTTTTTTTGAAATTTATTAAAAATTTTATAAAATTTGAAATTTGACTTTGAAATTGCAGTAAATTCGAAAACTCAAATTTCTAAAGTTCGCGCTTTGCTGCTAAATTTATTCAAATTCGGTCTTTATTCCAAAATTTAATGAAATTCAAGGATTCGGATATCAATGTAGAAATTATTTAAAATTCCAGTAAACATTTCATAAAATTCTAACCGAGATGAAATTGAGATTTTGATGCCGAAATTTAGTGAAATTTGAAATTTGACTGAAATTGTAGCGAATTCAAAATCTCAAATTTCTAAAATTCATGCTTTGCTGCTAAATTTATTAAAATTCGGTCTTTCAAAATTTAATGAAATTCATGGATTCGGATATCAATGTAGAAATTACTTAAAATTTGGAACTTGACCTTTAAACTGAAGGGAATTCGAAAACTCAAGTTTCTAAAATTCGGACTTTGCTGTTAAAATTTATTAAAATTCGGTCTTTATAATAAAATTTAATGAAATTCAAGGATTCGGATATCAATGTAGAAAGTACTTAAAATTGCAGTCAAAATTTCATTAAATTAAATCAAGTTTCGGAATTCGATGTTGAAATTCTAATCAATTCGGCCTTCGAAGTCGAAAATGTATCGAAATTTCAGGAAATTCGAGGATTCTGATTTCAACAGACTTTAAATTCCAGTCGAAATTTCATGAAATTGGAACTTCGATGACAAAATTTTATAAAATTTGGAATTTGACTTTAAAATTGTATAGAAACCGAATACCTAAGTCTCAAAAATTCGGATTTTGTTCTTGAAATTTATGAAATTTTTTATAAAATTTGAAATTTAACTGTGAAATTGTAGAGAATTCGAAAGCTCAAATTTATCAAATTCGTGCCTTGTTGCTAAATTTATTAAAATTCAATTTATTTCAAAATTTAATGAATTTCAAGGATTCAGATATCAATGTAGAAATTACTTCATTCATTAAATTAAATCAAGTTTCGCAATTCGATGTTGAAATTCTATTCAATTCGGTCTTCGAAGTTGAAAATGTATCGAAATTTTAGGAAATTCGAGGATTCGGATTTCAACTACTTTAATTCCAGTCGAGATTTCATGAAATTGGGACTTCGATGTCGAAATTTTACAAGATTTGGAATTTGGCTTTAAAATTGCATAGAAACCAAATACTCAAATCTCAAAAATTCGGATTTTATTCTTGAAATTTATGAAAATTTTCATAAAATTTGGAGTTTAACTTTGAAATTGTAGAGAATTCGAAAACTCAAATTTCTAAAATTTGTGTTTTGTTGCCAAATTTATTAAAATTCAGTCTTTATTTCAAAATTTAATGAAACTTAAGGATTCGGATATTAGTGTAGAAATTACTTAAACTTTAAAATTTGACTGTGAATTTGAAAACTAGTTTCTAAAATTCATGATTTGCTGTTAAAATGTATTAAAATTCGGTCTTTATCTCCAAATTTAATGAAACTTAAGGGTTCGGATATAAATGTAGATATTACTTAAAATTTGGAATTACTTTGAAATTGAAGATATGTAATTTGAAAACTAGGTTCTAAAATTCGTGCTTTGCTGTTAAAATTTATTAAAATTCGGTCTTTATTTCAAAATTTAATGAAATTTATGGATTCAGGTATCAATGTATAAATTACTTAAAATTTGGAACTTGACCTTGAAACTGAAGAGATTTCGAAAACTCAAGTTTCTAAGTTTCGTGTTTTTCTGTTAAAATTTATTAAAATTCGGTCTTTGTTTCAAAATTTAATGAAACTTAAGGATTTGGATATAAATGTAGAAATTACTTAAAATTTGGAATTATTTTGAAATTGAAGAGAATTTGAAAACTAGTTTCTAAAATCCGTGCTTTGCTGTTAAAATTTATTAAATTTCGGTCTTTATTTCAAAATTTAATGAAACTTAAGGACTCGGATATAAATTTTAAAATTATCTAAAATTTGGAATTTGACTTTGAAATTGAAAAGAAATCGAAAACTCAAGTTTCTTAGTTTCGTGCTTTGCTGTTAAAATTTATTAAAATTCAGTTTTTATTTCAAAATTTAATGAAACTTAAGGATTCGGATATAAATGTTGAAATTACTTCAAATTTGGAATTTGAATTTGAAATTAAAGAGAATTCGAAAATTCAAAATAAGGATTCGAATATAAATATTGAAATTACATAAAATTTGGAATTTGGCCTTGAAATTGAACATAATTTCTCACGTCCTCAGTTGTTTGCCGACAGAAAGGGACAGCTCCGGACCTGCATCCCCAACGATCGTGATTCTTCGTGGGCTTCCATGGAATGCAGGGTCATCTTCGCACAGTGGACCAGAATCTCAGAAAACAATGAGAAATATCCAACTCACCAAATGAGTTAAAGTTACACAATAAACTGTAACTCATTTTTCTTCGTCAAGAAGAGAAAAATAAGTTAATTTCACTTATATAAATAGGAAACATGAGATTGTGAGCCACTGTAAAATTCAACCATATTTTGCCGCCTAAGGCGAAATTGTAAAACTTATTGAAAATGTTAAAAAGGCTATAATCTAATAACAAGTACAGAAAAAAAAAGCTTTAGTTGCCCAATATTCTCATAATTAAAACAATTATTTATTGCAGTTGACTGCAACAAGTTCAGTGCCTCCGATTTCGGACCGACTACGCATCGATTAACCCCGGTAACTTCCTTCATGGCGCGGTTTCGATTAAGGAATCACTCCCAGGAAGTCATGTGGGTTTTATCGTTTGCAAATTAATAATTGGAAATTACTAAGGATATTAAGTGCGTTAATTATTACAAGTAGCCAGTTAAGATAAGCATTTGAATGTACCACAAGAAACATCCTTATATCGGGTTAGTTTGATGTTTTCCCGAGCTAAAAATTGTCTGAGTATCGATTATTATCACTACGAATTTTTCAAAATTCAATTTTTCCGCAAAAAACCCAAACCTTATTTTCTTGTTCTTTCCAAGATCGCGAATAATAATTACCTCTATAGAGCGTACCATCGCTTAAAAAATGGCATTTTTTAATTCAAATAAACGTAAAAAAATAACCAATTAATAAAAGAAGGCCTCATAACACATCATTAGGGTGAAATCTATGTCTGTCTAGCCCATTATCCATCATCTTTTATGAGGAAAATCCTAGATCTATTAATCTATTTTTAAGTTCGATACATGATTGAACAATAGATATTAATTATTATGAAGCTATCTGGAGTGCTCGCGCGATATTTACCATTTTAATCGTCGTTATCGATCGAACAAATGCCATAAAAAATCTGCGAAATCTTCCGCCATTATTTACTTTGCGTTAAGTAACCACTTGTCGTTGTAGATATTTATAGAAAATAAACAATTAAATTATTAATAAGAATTGCCTTGAGGTAGGCAGATAAGCCTCATGGTAGTTTACACGAAGGTCATTTTAAGAAAATAAATCTAATATACTAAAATGTAATTCAAAATAATGAACTCTATGCCATTGTGTTGCGTATAAATTCGCGGTCGGTCACCCTGTACATAATGTGGCCCAAGTCAATTTATAAATATTTTTGCCTAGATAGAATCTAAAATAAAACTCTAAACGAAATTACCCAATTAATTAATGAATATTAACAAGGGGTTTCCCCTCGTTTAATCATCAAGCACGCCACTGGCAAAAATCTTAAATTTTTTTAGGTGTAAACAAAAATGTCTATATCAGAATTTCAAGAATATCGATAAATAATTTAAATTCAATTATTTTTGAAAAATTGTTGCCTGAAATTCGACTTTCTTTATAGTAATCGTGGAAGAGTGATAGAGCTGAATCACAAGGAAATGTTTACATCAAATTCAACCTCACTTGACCTGTATGAAAAGTATGGCCTTTTGAGCGCTGATGATGTCATCAAATATTTGGATCTGTCATTTGTCACACCATTTTAAACGGTGCTGTTCTTGATAGACTGGTGACGGATGACAGTTGACAGATCTAAATCTCTGAAGATATACAGGAGGTTCTAAATAGCGTGTGCCATTATCGATCTCTGCGAAACTCTAAAGGTTACGAGATTGGCTAAAAATTTTTATTACTATTAATTATCATTAATACATCAGTTCCAGTAATTATTACACTTACTTTCTGAAATATTATAGGGAAAGCTTCAAAAACTGGTTTTCTTAATAATAATGACGTTTAATATTTGAGATATCACTCTTTTCAAATACGAACCTGGACTTTTTATGTCATCCTTGCCATCTACCACTCAACCATGAATCACAAAAATTTATTTTCCAACGTTTCGATCCAAAAAATCCTTCATCGAATGCTTTTATCAAAATGGTCCTTCATACGGTCCTGTAAAATGACAGAACATAGAATGAATGAATGAACTTGATACATAATAAATAAATATCAGTTGTCTTCTTCAATTGTTGCCTAAACCTACTATGGAAAAGAGGTTTGTCAGCAAGTGATAGAGCTCGATCACAAGAAAATGCGAGATATTTGAAAAGGGTCGGCTTTCGACCGCCGATTATATCATCAGGGATTTAGATCTATCATTTGACATTTTTCAACCACGTGGACTACATCGTTTTCAACTGTTTTGTTTTTGATAGACATGTGACGGATGACAGTTGACAGATCTAAATATCTGATAGTATATATATTTGTTCTGTTACTCAACACTGTATCACAAGAATATATTTTCCTGCCTTTTGACCCAAAAAATCCCATCACCAGGAACTTTTTTTAAAAATTAATCTTTCATACTATCCTGTAAATTGACAGAACTGATAATAAGTTTGACACATACTAGATACCTAAATATCAGTTGTTTTCTTCAATTGTTTTCTGATCCTACTTCCAACAAGAGGTCTTTCAGCAAGTGATAGAGCTCGACCACAAGGAAATGTTTGCATAAAATTCTCGCATTTAAGCTAGGCTAATCAGAGATTTTGACATATGACGGATGACAATTGACAGATCCAAGTTTCTGATAATATACAAGGAGTCTTAAATAACTTTTGCCTCTATTGCTCTTCGACACTATAATATTATAGGAGAAATATAAGAAACGTCAAAAATTGGTTCTTTTTATAACCCAAAAATGATTAATGTGAGCCATACAAAGTTAAATGAGAACAAGCCACTATGTTTTCTTCTCTACAACATGGTATTACCGATTTTTGAAATTGACGCTTAATATTTGTTATATCTCTTTTCGTAAATACGGGCCTGGATTTTTATGTCATATTTGGATAGCAAATTTGACCTGCTACTCAACACATGTATCACAAAATTATATATTTCTGCGTTTTAAGTAAAAAATCCATCACCAGGAGCTTTTCTTAAAAAAACAGTCCTTCAGACTATCCTGTAAATTGACAGAACTGATAATAAATTGACATATAATAAGTTTGACACTTAGTAAATATCTAAATATCAGTTGTTTTCTTCAATTGTTTTCTAAGCCTACTTTAAACAATAGGTTTTTCAGCAAGTGATAGAGCTCGACCACAAGGATATGTTTGCATAAAAATCGATGACTTAAGCTTTGCAAATCAGGGATTTGTCACTTTTTACCACGTGGCCACACCATTTTAAACGGTCTTGGTTTTGATAGACATATGACGGATGACAATTGACAGATTTAAAACTCTGGTCAATAATCATGTATCGCAAAAATATATTTTCCTAAAATTTAATCCAAAGAATCCATGACAAGGGACTTTTCTTTAAAAAAAATAGTCCTTCATACTATCCTGTAAATTGACATAAAACAAGTTTGACACATAATACCTAAATAACAGTTGTTTGTTTCAATTGTTTCATAAGCCTACTTTGAACAAGAGGTTTTTCAGCAAGTGATAGAGCTCAAACACAAAAAAAATGTTTGCATAAAATTCGATGACTTGAGCTTTGCAAATCTGCCATTTGTCAATTTTTACCACGTGTCCACACCATTTCAAACGGTTTTGATTTTGATAGACAGATGACGGATGACAATTGACAGATTTAAAACTTTGATCAATAATACATGTATCGCAAGAATATTCTTCTAAAAACCCACTTCCCCGGAGAGGTACAGACTACCAACTGGGATGAGGAACCAGAGCCAGAGATGGACTGGAACCTTGCCCGCAGTGTGGTAACTGAGGAATCCATAACTTGGGCAGTGGGGGAGTTCAGTCCATATAAGGCAGGAGGGCCGGATGGAATTATACCCATGATGCTGCAGGCGGGCCTTGACACGTAACTCCCTTACTTAAAGAGAGTATTCGAGGCCAGCATAGCACTAGGGTACGTTCCACAAGCTTGGAGAGTAGCGGATGTCGTCTTCATCCCCAAGGCAGGGAAGAGAGACTATTCCCATCCCAAGTCATTTAGGCCTATAAGTCTAACTTCATTTCTAATGAAGACAATGGAAAAAATCATTGACAGGTTCACCATGGAAGAGATCTTAACTGATTCTCCCTACAGAAGGGGGAAGTCGACTGAAACGGCTCTCCATTCTGTAGTTAGAAGGGCTGAAAAGGCAATAGAAAACAAAGAAATGGCGCTAGCGCTATTCTTTGACGTAGAAGGAGCTTTCGATAAGGCTAAAACGAAAACTATCTGTCAAGCCCTCCAGGCCAAGAGAACACCAGTTCATTTGGTCAAGTGGGTAAAAACGGCACTGGAAGACCGAAAAATCAGCGCCACGCTGGGAGAAGTTCGCGTCGAGGCCGGGGTAACATTTGTGGTGCCTGGCAAGCATATGCTGACGACGGGCTAGTAATGATCACGGGCAAGTTCGTGAGAACGGTCTGCGAGCGTATGCAGGTGGCATGTCGGATAGTTCAAGGTTGGTGTGAGGAGAATGGTCTCTCAGTAAACCCAGGGAAGACCGAACTCATTATCTTCACAAGGAAACGAAATCTAGCAGGTTTTATACATCCCATACTCTACCAGACGAGACTGAGCCTAAGTCAACAAGTCAAATATTTGGGAGTTATTTTAGACAGTAAATAACGTGGAAGGCACACGTTGAACAGGTGGTGAATAAGACAACCGCGATTATGTTGCAACTAAGGAGAACGGTAGGTAGGAAGTGGGGTTTAAAACCTTACATCCTCCAGTGGCTGTACACTGCTGTGATAAGACCGAGTATTTCCTACGGATCCGTGGTCTGGTGGCCAGCGGTGGCCAGAGCCACTAATGCCCAGAAACTGGCCAGACTGCAAAGGCTGGCCTGTTTGGGTATTACCGGAGCATTGAGAACCACTCCCGGAGCAGCACTGAACATCATCCTGGGGCTGCCGGACCTCCCGATCTGGATTGAGAGAGAGGCAATGGCGGCTCACAAAAGGATGATCAACAGTGGCCTATGGCGAACGGACTACACAGGGAAAGGCCATATGACTATTGCCGCCAAAATGAGTAGGGATCTACCCATCATTGCGACCAAAGGCAATATTCCAGATGGCAGATTAAGACTGAGAAGGAATTTCCAAGTGGAATTTCCATCAAGGGAAGAGTGGCTGTCAGGCCAGGTACGTACGCCGAGCGGCGCACACGCATGGTACAGTGACGGCTCATGGATGGCTAATACACAGTCATCCGAAGCCGGTGTATACCTAGACAACACTAAATCAGGAGAAAGCACTTCGCTGGGGAGATATGCCACTGTTTTCCAGGCGGAGGTGTTTGCTATTTTGGAAGTAGCAACCAAGGCGGAAGTAACGGAAGGTGTAGAGAGTATATATATTTACTCGGACAGTCAAGCCGCTCTAAGGGCGATCCAAAAACCCAGGGCAAGCTGTAAGCTAGTTCAGGAATGTAGAGACGCCCTAGACAGATTGGCTGTGCACAAGGAAGTAAGACTCAGATGGGTTCCAGGGCACAGTAGCATCGAGGGCAACAAACGGGCCGATGAATTGGCCAGACAAGGCTCAATGAGCCACCTCGTCGGTCCAGAACCTGGTCTGGGCTTAAGTAAAAGGCAAATCTCTCAGGAACTAAATAACTGGGCCTGGAACAAGACAAAGCACAATTGGAGAGGAAAAGAAGGATGCAGACAAGCCAAGGAAATGATTCCAAATCCTGACGGATCCAGAGCAAGGCGACTGCTAAAAAAGAGCCGAGAGGACATCAGGAACTTGGTAGGTATTCTGACTGGGCATGGAAGCCTAAACAGACATCTGCACCTTATCGGCGTGAGGGACAGCCCGCTCTGCCTGAACTGCGGGACAGGGGAGGAGTCCTCATACCACTATATAGGAATTTGTGATAGGTGGAGTCGCCTAAGGAGGAAGATACTGGGAGCACCAACACTTGCTCGGGAAGATCTAAAGGATCTGGACTGGGAGGACGTCCTCACCTTTATCAAGGTGACGGGCCGTTTCAGTGCGGGCCGGGTGTTGGAAGTAGCCAGGTAGGGGAGGGCGGATCGGGGATGGTGAAAAGGGACTTATAGGCCTACTTACCGGGCTTCGGCCCCCCCACCCTTACTACTACTACTACTACTACTACTACTACTACTACTACTACTACTACCGCAAGAATATATTTTCCTAGGATTTAATCCAAAGAATCCATGACAAGGAACTTTTCTTTAAAAAAAATAGTCCTTCATGCTATCCTGTAAATTGACATAAAACAAGTTTGACACATAATACCTAAATGTCAGTTGTTTGCTTCAATTGTTTTCTAAGCCTACTTTCAACAAGTGTCTTTTCGGCAAGTGATAGAGCTCAAACACAAGGAAATATTTGCATAAAATTCGATCCCTTGAGCTATGCAAATCAGGGATTTAATTCTGTCATTTGTCATTTTTTTACCACGTCACCACTCAGTTTTGAACGGTTTTGTATTTGATAGACAGATGACGGATGATAATTGACAGATTTAAACCTCTGATCAACACACATATCACAAAATTATATTTTCCTACGTTTTGATCCAAAAAAATCCATCACCAGGGATTTTTCTTAAAAAATAGTCCTTCATATAAATATATATCAGTTGTTTTCTTCAATTGTTTTCTAAACCTACTGTAAACAAGACGTTTTTCAGCAAGTGATAGAGCCCGACCACAAGTAAATGTTTGCATAAAATTCAATTACTTGAGCTAGGTTAATCAGATATTTAGTTCTGTCATTTGGCATTTTTAGTCAAGTAAACCACACCATTTTAAACGGTTTTATATTTAATTGACAAATGACGGAAGACAATTGACAGATTTAAACCTCTGTACCACAAGGATATATTTTCCTACATTTTAATACAAAAGATCCATCACCAGGCAGTTTTCTTCAAAAAATAGTCCTTCATACAAGCCTGTAAATTGACAGAAAATTGTTTTCTAAGCCTACTTTGCCCAAGAGGTCTTTCAGCAAGTGATAGAGCTCGACCACAAGAAAATGTTTGCATAGAATTCACCCACTTGGGCTATGTTAATCAGAAATTTAGTTCTGTCATTTGTTTTTTTTATCCATTTGATAGGTGAAAGATGACAGTTGACAGATTTATATTTCTAATGATATAAGGGGAGGGGGTGGGCGGTGGGGTGTGTTGAAATAGTGTGTTCTCTTTGAAATACTTTCTTCAATTGTTTTCCAAGTCCACTTCGGAAAAGAGATTTTTCAAAATTTCTGTAAGCTCTCTTGGCGTAAAAAACTTAAAAAATTGTTCCAAAAGTTAATAAAACTATTATAAAATGAAATAAGAAAAAAAATTAAAAAAAATTATAAAAAAAACTTAGAGAAACGCGGTTTTCGGCGAAAAAAAGGTGAAACAATTGAGGTTCGGGATGGCAAAAAGGGAAGAAAAAATGCTTTATGAAAAAAATTAAACGAATTGAAAAAAAATGTAAAAAAATGTTCGGAAAGTTAATAAATGAAATAAGAAAAAAATTAATATGAAATAACAAAAGATTGTTTGAAAAGTTAAAAAAATTATTATAAAACCAAATGAGAAAAAAATTAATAAAAAAAGAGAAAAAATTGTTCGGTAAGTTAATAAAAGTATTATAAAGCGAAATAAAGAAAAAAAATAATAAAAAAGTTAGAGAAACGTGGTTTTCGAAAAAAAAGTTGAAAATAGGAAAGTACCAAAACCGAAGGCAAAAGTTGAGAAAAAAAGCTTAAAAAACTCAATTCCTAATATCTCTTTCAGAAGTTTCACTTCAGTTGTAAGCATATAAAGATGAGGCACATAATTTGTTTTAATGAATCCTTGCATCACGTCTATTTTTAAGGAATTTATTGGATGAGTCGAATATTTTCATTTAAAAAAGACTTAGAAAAATGATAGAGTCGTACGATGAATTATGTTTAAAAGACATCCCTGATGATGGGATTTTCGGGTTGAAACGTATGAAACTATACATTTATGATAAATGGCCGTGTCAACAAAATCTGGGTCTCTTTGTAGGCAGTAGTAATATCTCAAATTTTAAACGTCAATTTAAAAAATCGGTAATTCCATGTTGTAGAAAAAATAAATAATAATTTAATATAACACCTTAATAATTTTCGAGTTATTTTTATATATTCTATTATAAAATGAAATAAGAAAAAACTATAAAAAAAAGTTAGAGTAAGGCGGGTTTCGGCGAAAAAAGGCGAAAGAGTTGAGCTACGAGGTTGGGGGTGGCAACAAAGGGAAGAAAAAAATGCTTTGTGAAAAAAGAGGAATAAAATCGAAAAAATAAATGTAAAAAAATGTTCGGAAAATTAATAAAAGTATTATAAAACGAAATAAGAAAAAATTAATGAGAAAAGAACAAAAAATTGTTCGGAAGGTTAAAAAAATTATTATAATACCAAATGAGAAAAAAAAATATAATAAAACAAAAGAAACAATTGTTCGGTAAGTTAATAAAAGTATTATAAAGCGAAATAAAGAAAAAAATATATAAAAAAAGTTAGAAACATGGTTTTTGGCGAAAAAAAAGTTGAAAAAAGGAAAAAAAATAGATAAAAGTCCCAAAACCGAAGGCAAAAGTTGAGAAAAAAAGCTTAAAAAACTCAATTCCTAATATCTCTTTCAGAAGTTTCACTTCAGTTGTGTGCATATAAAGATGAGGCACATAATTTGTTTTAATGAATCCTTGCATCACGTCTATTTTTTAGAAAAAGTGTGCTCTCTCCGAAATTCTTTCTTCAATTGTTTTCCAAGACCACTTCGGAAAAGAAAGTTTTCAACATTTCTGTAAGTTCTCCTGGTGTAAAAAACTTAAAATATTGTTCGAAAAGTTAATAAAACTATTATAAAATGAAATAAGAAAAACAATTAATAAAAAAAAGTTAGAGAAACGCAGTTTTCGGCGAAAAAAAGGCGAAAGAGTTGAGCTACGAGATTGTGGATGACAAAAATGGGATGAAAATAAATGCTTTACGAAAAAAATGGAAAAAAATTCTAAAAATAAATGTAAAAAAATGTTCGGAAAGTTCATAAAAGTATTATAAAACGAAATAAGAAAAAAAATAATGAGAAAAGAATAAAAAATTGTTCGGAAATTTAAAAAATATATTATAAGAACAAATGAGAAAAAAAAATAATAAAAAAAATAAAAAATTGTTCGGTAAGTTAATAAAAGTATTATAAAGCGAAATAAAGAAAAAAATGTATTAAAAAAAGTTAGAGACACGTGGTTTTCGGCGAAAAAAAGTTGAAAAAAGAAAAAAAAAAAAGAAAAAGTCCCAAAACCGAAGGCAAAAGTTGAGAAAAAAAACTTAAAATAGCAACTCAGATCCTAGTATCTCTTTCAGAAATTTCACTTCAGTTGTGTGCCTATAAAGTTGAGGCACATAATTTGTTTTAATGAATCCTTGCATTATGTCTAGTTTTTAGAAATTTATTGGATGGGTCGAATATTTTCATTTAAAAAAGACATAGAACAATGACAGAGTCGTACGATGAATTATGTTTTAAAAAACTTCCCTAATGATGGGATTTTCGGGTTGAAACGTATGAAATTATATATATATATGATAAATGGTCGTGTCAAAAAAAATCTGGGTCTCCTTGCAGGCAGTAGTAATATCTCAAATTTTAAACGTCAATTTAAAAAATCAGTAATTCCATGTTGTAGAAAAAGAAATAATGATTTAATATAACACGTTAATCATATTCGAGTTATTTTTCATATATTCTCTAACATCTCACAAAATAAGAACAATTTGACAACACTGTAAACGTATTATGAAAAGCGCTGAAAATGACAGCTGACAAGTGGCAGATTAAAGTCAGCCGAAATTTACTCCCTAATAATTCTCAATCTAATGCTAATTCTCTGCCTAATGACCCTAACAATTTAATTGCTAATTTAAATAGCTTACAATTCGCAGAACTCACTCGAGCTCTAAATGATTATGCTACCTTGCTAGAGTCCTGCCGGGGTAACAAATTTGAGGTCCTTCAAGCCTCAATAAAGTTCTTCTCGGAGGACTTTGACGGGTATAATATATAACTGTAATAATGCCAATTAACGTTCTGTGTTGGAACTGTAATGGCATTCGCTCCAAACTCGGAGAATTTAGAAATTTCATTTATGATAATCCCAACTTTCATATAATATTTTTACTTGAAACTAACATCGATGCCAATTTCAAGCTAAAATTTTACGATAGACAAGTCCTGCGATTTGATAGGCCCGATAGACGCGGAGGAGGCGTGGCCTGTCTTGTCCGCAGGTCAATCCGTTTTAGGCACATCCTCGGCCTGAGGACCGTCATAGAGCATGTAGCTCTCGAGCTCGACGGTGGCCTGCGGATAGTCGGCGCATATTCACCTCCGGGTCTCCGCCTCCAGGAGGAAGATGTTCTCGCTCTGCTGCCTGCTGGCAGGAGGACGCTCCTGTTGGGGGATATCAACGCAACACACGCAAACTGGCGTGGTACTTCCAACAGGAGCGGGCGCATGCTATACAGGTTAGTAGAACAAAACATTGACTTAGTCTACCATCAAACTCCTAATCCTACCCACTATCACGATGCTTTTTCCAATCCTTCGTTCCTGGATATTGCTATTACTCGAGGAATAACCGGTGCTTCAGCTCTCCTTGAGTTGAACGAGCTCAACTCGGACCACCTCCCAATCAAGATTAGTTTGAATACCAGATTACAACATGAACAGGAATCTATCCGTTCGTTTAGAAATCTTGATTGGAAGGAGTTCCGAGTGAGGCTTAATCAAGCTACGGTTGTTCCAAGACAAATAGACTCTATCCCGGAACTAGAGAGCGAGGTGCAAGCTCTAGTCACCAATTTCCATCGCGTCAGAGACGCAATTTGTCCGATTGTCAGCAAGCGTCCGTTTAGTGACACTCTCCCTGAACCCATCCTAAACCTAATCACCTTCCGTAACCGTATCCGGCGTAGGTGGCAGCGCTCAAGAGTAGAGAATGACCGACTACGTGTCACAGCACTGACGGGAACGATCAAGGTTAAGATTTCCGCATACAGGAACGAGAAGTGGATGGCATATGTCAACACCATAAGCCGACACGACGGATCACTGTGGAAACTCACCAGGCGAGTTCGCGGAGGCTCCGCAGAATTTCCCGAAATACTACATCGTGGGGATGTATTTACGGACAATGCTGGGAAAGCGGAGGCCTTCGCAAGCTACCTGGAGGGAGTCTTCAGTGAGACGCCGAACTCCACTCCATTCCACAATTATGTGGACTCAGTAGTGGAACGCTTCACATCCACCAAGTACCCGATCGCCCCTGAAGTGCTTGACAGGCTACTGGTTACCCCTACAGAAATCAGGAGATTTCTCGCTCGCCTACCCGGAAACAAAGCCCCCGGTCCCGACGGAATTCCGTATATTCTTCTAAAGAATATGCCGAATAAAACCGTTATCCATCTCATGCACATCATAGATGCAATTTTACGCCTGCAACACTTTCCGCTCCCCTGGAAGAAAGCGGTGATAATTCTGTTTCTCAAGCCGGGCACGGATGCGAGGCTAACATCCTCGTATCGTCCAATATCCTTGCTGGATACGCTCGGCAAATTAACCGAGAAACTCATCAAATCAAGGATTAATAATGTCGTTGAGAGTCTGCGGATTCTACCCCCGGAGCAGTTCGGTTTTCGCTGCGGACATAGCACTACTATGCTCGCAGCGAAAATCGCACAAGTAGCTCTGAACGGTTTCAACGAAGCCAAGGCGACGGCATTGTTACTCCTTGATATTGAGAAAGCATTCGACAAGGTATGGCACAATGGGTTGATATACAAGCTCTTTGCTATACATAGTATGCCACTACATCTAGCATCCCTCATTGCGTCATACCTTGCGAATCGCTCTTTCTCGGTTCGTATTCACGGCAATATCTCGGGACCAAGACGCATCATGTCAGGAGTTCCCCAAGGAACAGTTTTATCACCGCAATTATTCAGTCATTATATAGCTGACTTCCCGTCTCACCCTTCAAGTTCCTTCGCCCTGTACGCTGATGACACGGTGATATACTCACATTCATCAGACGTGCAGTTAGCGAAACGCAACCTCGAACATCATCTCACCCTTCTAACCCCTTATTACAGGGATTGGAAAATAACCCTAAATGAGTCGAAAACCGAACTAGGTATCTTGACACATAAGCGCCACGTAGATCTGGCGCCTATCACTGTAGGTAACGCGGCAATTAGGCCGATAAATCCTGTCAAGTACCTAGGGATAGTTTTTGACCGAAAGCTCTTGTTTTCCAAGCACGTCGCGGCAATCAAGACTAAAAACATAATCACTCAGAAAAGTTTTAACCCGCTCATAAGAACGAGATCATACTTAAGCCCGACTAACAAACTGACAATTTACAGATCAATTATAAGACCGACTCTACTATACGGAGCACCGGTGTGGTGCTCAGTAGCAAAAAGCCACATGAAACACATACAGACGTTACAGAATAGATACCTGCGGGCTGCTTTTTCCTTAACTCTATATGATAGAGTTCGGGTCACAGAGCTCCATAATATGGCCAATATTGAGTACATTGACCAATACATCCATGAGGCTGCGTGTAAATTTTACAAATACAACATCATGAGATCAGAAATGACCGCAGGTATTGCCAACATAAGCCATGACCCACACCACAAACTCAAACATGGACCGTTATACAAACATACGGACTTATTCTATCAAGAACTTCGACCGCCTTGAACGACAAATTTCCAGCATTAACACGAGACGACTTCATCACTCTACAGCAGCCATCGAGCCGCGCGTGCTATCCCCTCCCCAGGCAAAGTCTGCGTGTTCCGAGCGAACAGTTATATGTTGTACCTATCATGTATGGGCACACAATCATGTTCTCACCTATATGTACATATGTATATATTCCTGCATTTGACATATTATGTCACTAAATTGTACATAGTTGTATATATTGTATATATCTGTGTTACATGTCTGTGCCGTTTGTACCGTGTATTAATGATAAGCAGGTTTTTTGGAACTTTTCCTGCGACAACTAGCTTGACCAACCCATAAAACTCATTCTCTCTATGCACTACAGCCCAAACGGGCAAACCTAAACCTAAATCTAATTGAAGGGATTTGATTCCATATAATTATAAAGCTGACTTGACTACTGGCAAACTAACCATTATATGGGTCGACACCAGCCCCTAGTTCGCAGGTGTTTAGTCCGTGAGTGCTGAGTCGCGTAGTGAAAGCGCAACCGAACTCGCGTGACGAGAACACGCACTAGAATAGAAATGATATGATTAGTTTATAAGTATCTAACACTCTTAATTTTGAATAAAACTTTGTTTGATTGATTGATTGATTAAAGTCTCTGATGGTCCGTCGAAAGCAGAAATTTTTAACGGGCGATTTTTTCATAGACTACATTCGAACCAATGCGGTTTTTTACTCTCATATCACGTGACGTCCCTAAGGAGGATATTAGGAATGGAAACCGTGCAGGGCGATCCGATACGCAGCATTTAAATATTTAACCTTCTTGCGCAGGTGAAACTTGAAAATAATGCCATTTTAGCAGCTGATGCAGAGGTCTCGGTCCAAGGTTGCCAAACGTTGCACAATTTCATTCACTCATTTTAGTATTTTGTGTAAGTAGCTCAATTGATGTTTGTTAGGACGCCAAGAAAATTACTACGCGTGCGTCTGACGGTTATGGACAGGATTCGGGCCCTTATTGGACCTAACCTCGTAATTATCAACTGTCAGCATTCGTCATACATTTTGAATCGTTGATATTGATCGGATGTTGTATTTTAATTTCTACTCAGTAGGAAATGTTTAGTGATAGAATCATAACGAATATGTTTTCAACAGCTGTCCCAATTAGCCTAACTCATGCCGGAGGGCTTATAAGGGCCTAAAATGTGTTGTTACGTCGCTATACAATGTGAATAACACCGTTTAATACAACCACAAGAAGCTCTATAAATTTCGAAACCATATTTGCATAATTCTCTTTTCTTTCGAGAAAATTATATAACGCGTATTCAGTGGCTTCGCAATACTCGCTATACATTTACGGCATGTAAGCCCTTTTAAATATACTCAGATCAAGTTAATTCCGGCAAGATATATTTAATTAAATGTTCTTTACATGTGTTTCCCTATCATTGCTCGCGAGCAAACCGATTAAAACGACGAAATTTATATACAAAGTTCTGATACGAATTTAATAATATTCTGGGCCGGCTGTTTCAGACCTTTTTGTCGTCCTTAGTGTACCCTCCGAAGTAACTTAACACCTAAATAATTCATTTTTGGGGGTCGTTTAGATTAGCCTGCCGGTTAAATATTTAAACATATTTTTGTTAATATTAAGTTTCGCACGTTCAGCTAAAGTAAATTTACAGGAAGTTTGTACGAACCATCTCTACTAGAAGCTTGAACGTAACTTTAAGCTAATGTTTTGATAAAGATGTTGCCAAAATACCTAATTTTTAAGAAATATTTGAGTCTTAGAGAAGAAAAGAGAGGAGAAGGCGTAACATTAATTTACGTCCTTCTGATTGTGGTCTTCATTGTAAAAAGTTCAGTTCCGGCGTTGTCAAAACGAGCATTTTCTCCTACTATTTACTATTTGTAATATGTCGTACCGTCTAATCGCAACTAATTAAAGTATACAAAAAATGAACCTCTAATTCGTTTTGCATTAATAATCCGAACCAATAAACATATTTCTGCGAGAAGTTGTGCTTGATTGACAAATCAATAAGTATTTCGAATCCTATTTAATTTACTCGCGATTTCAATTTGTAAAAATGAAATATTTTTATCGAGCGAAGCCCTCCTTCAAATACGATATTCTTATACTATATTTATTATTTATTAAAGTAATTAAGCTGTTATGTCGACGGGCGACCGATTGCGAATAAAATTTATATAAAAAGCGATATAAATAGAAATGAATGTAAATTACTTATTGGGATTCGCATTAAAAATGGAAATATTCGGTAAGAATATCGTTTGAGAAGTTGGATTTAATCGTGCTTAATGTAAAAAATATCTTAAAAGCAAATTTACTGTTTGAATATATTTAGCACCGATCTCAAGACAAATATAACGGTTATATAAGATTTTTCTTCTATATGTTTAGTATTCACTTCGAAAACGAATATTGAAATGCTCAATAACTGCTAAAGTATAACCTGCTCTTATTTTATCTCATATTGCATTCAAAAGAATTTTGCAAATACGTCCAAGTGAAACGCAACTCATAAACAAAACTTATCGCTAGACGCTTCGTGTGGATGACCTGGGGATAAACAGGAGAACCCTCTCATCGGATGGCGACAAGGCACCATCGAAATGCAGGTATCAGGTGTCGAATTCCTTACAGTCGGCCCTACCTGACCCTTCACGCCCTCGGGAAGTACTTTTATTTACGATCTGAAACAAACAACAAAAATAATTAATTACTAGAAGTCAATAATTTAAGAGTCACCTTGACCCTTTTGCAGCTTGTGTAGCTGTCAGACTTTCGATAGCTATAAGGTGCAACTTTCATCAGACTTTCTAATGTGTTAGAACTTTTCTGTTAAATCAGAACTATGAGTCATCTTTAGAATTTTCTGATGAATTAGAACTGACAGCCGTTCTGACCAGCTTTAACTTTTCCGAAGAACAGATACCCGTGTAAGTCTAACGATCGTTATCTAATACTTTAGTGATCACAAATGAGCCCTGATACTTTGGTTCAAGTTTCTTACTTTTGCCATCATTGTAACACTTTGTTTTGAAAACAAGGACTTGTTGCCCAACCTGATTTTTTTTAGGTTTAGCATGCCTCGCATCACAGTGCAACTTTGGCACAGCTTGCTTTTCTTTAATTCTCGTAGCCATTTCTACCATATCCTGAGGTTTTTCTTCATTACATACCTCATGCATAAGGAAGGCATCGTTGATTCCTCGGGGCTTAAAATCCATAAGAATCTCGTATGGACTTTTCCTGTAGTGGAGTTGACGGTTGTGTTTATTCCTCATTGAACAGGACCAATGCAGTCGTCCTAGTGATCTTCTTCATTGGTAGACGCATTTATGCCAGATAAAATGACCTTGTTAATCCTTTCTGTATTGCTGTGTAAATGACCTTCCCTGTAGTGAAACTATGGTAGGTTATACTCTTTTTGCCGATGACACAACAGTCTTATACTCTGATACATTACGGGAATCACTTGCTGGATCCATGGGAGCGCAGGAGGGCGCCAATAGATGGTTCTGCTCAAACAGGCCTTTGCCGAATGTAGATAGTTGTGTTCACGATGAGAGATCTTTCAGAATTTGAGAATCCCGCGGAGGTACGCTTCTTAGGTTAGTAGTCATTGACCCCAGGCTGCAATGGGCGAATCATATTGACGTCCTTTCGGGAAAACTCCTAAGGACATGTATATGCTTCGCAGCTTAAGCCAATTCTACGTATTACCAACATCTTATTTGGCCATTTTTCACTCCCATCTTTCGTATGTGATACTTGCGTGGGGGCATTCGGCTGGGGTATTAAGGGTATTTGGGTTGCAGAGGAGAGCTATGCGGGTTGTGAGTGGAATGGGATATAAGGATGATTGCAGGGAGGCGTATGTGTGTTTGTTGGGTATTGACTGTGTCTTTATATATATATATATTACTCCTGAGGAAGCTGGCTGCTTTTGGATTCGATCAAAAACTATGCAATTTTATCTCCTCATATCTTTCAAACCGCCAGTTTTATGTTGAGCATAGAGGACATAGATCCTTATCTTTCGAGGCTACCAGTGGAGCTCCGCAGGGTAGCAACCTAGCCCCCCTGCTATTTTCGTTGTTTATTAATGACATAACTGAGATATTTAACAGCAACGTCCTTCTCTTCGCTGATGACCTTAAACTTTTCTCAACCATCCACTCTCTGGAGGACTGTTTGAGGCTCCAGAAAGACCTTGGCAGCCTGAATCAATGGTGCACGGATAACATGCTCCCCCTTAACGTCGACAAATGCAAAATCATGACTTTCTCTTTGAAAAAGAATCCCATTCTCTTTCAGTATAGTATAATGTCGTCAGTCTTGGAACGAGTTGAGAGCTTTAGGGACCTTGGCGTGTACTTTGATCCGCGACTCTCTTTCAATACACATGTTCAAAAAACAAGAGAAGCATCCATAGCGATGCTGGGATTTGTGATTCGAACGTGCAAGCCTTTCGAAAGTATCCAGTCACTCAGAGTATTGTACCATTCGTATGTACGGTCCAAGCTGGAATACGCATCCTTAATATGGAGCCCTTTCTATCAAGAATACATTAACGCTATTGAGAGCGTTCAGAGAAGGTTTTTGAAATATCTCGCTTTTAAAATGGATGGTACTTACCCTGCTCGTGGTATCGATCATGCATTGTTGCTTGGTAGATTTGGATTTCCGTCACTTGCCCAAAGGCGAAATTATGTCTGTTTATTATTTTTATTTAAACTAGTTAGGGGTTTGGTAGACTCCGATTATCTGCGGAGTTGTTTATTTTTCCGTGTTCCTCCTATTGCTACAAGATCCAGGACCTTATTCTACCTGCCATCAGCATCAAATAATCTAATGCTAAGAGAACCCATATATAAAATGTGTGCCCAGTACAACAATATTGTTGCCAACCTCGATATTTTTCATATGTCATTAAGTCAGTTCTCGTATCAACTTAAAAAACTTATTTTTATATAATTTGTGATTTGAATTTGTATTATACAATTTATTATAACTATGAACTAACACAATGTGTTAATTATTGTTACCTATTCACTAATTTGTATTTTTCACTTATATTTGTACATTATTGTCTTATAAATGGATTTCCTGTTAGACAGAAATGCTTAAATAAATAAATAAATA
>MU189710.1:15798-49581 GCA_016904865.1 Pissodes strobi | reverse complement strand
AATAGAGATGAAGATTACTTGTTGTTTCAGCAATTAAGAAGACAAATCAAGTTTGATGTGAGGGTTGCATATAAAAATTACTGCGCGACTACTGAAAATAGCATCGCCTTTAATCCGTCAAACTTCTGGCAGCTAATAAACTTAAAAAGAATTAATACAAAGTTGCCTGAATCCGTGAAACGGGGTGAAAAAGTATTTAAAAACCATGCAGATATGGCAAATGCGTTTGCAAAATTTTTTCAAGAGTCGTACATTGTGTCTGCAACAAATACTGTTTGTGACAGTGCGGCAAGTGCTGTCACACATTCTATTGAAATTACTGGTGTGAAACAGAGTACTGGATTGCTTGAGGAAAATGAAATCGAAAGCAATAGTAGGCCCGGATAAAATTCCATCATTCTTTCTCCGTGACTGTGCGTGTGTGTTAGCCAAACCTCTTTCCATTCTTTTTAACATGTCTCTGCAGAATTCAACATTTCCAGATGAATGGAAGATGTCAAAAGTTATTCCTGTATTTAAAAAGGGAGAAAAACAATGTATAGAAAATTTCAGACCGGTGTGTATAATTATTAATTTCTCCAAATGTTTTGAAATGTTTCTTCATGAACACTTGTTTTTCCAATTAAAGAATCAATTTCTTGATTCTCAGCATGTCTTTGTGAAGGGTCGATCCACAGTTTCAAATCTTTTCTGTTTTACGCAATTTGTTGCTGAGGCCATGGATAGAGGTTATCAAGTAGATACAGTATATACGGACTTTTCCAAAGCGTTCGACCGCCTTGACCACAGCATTTTACTTGGTGAACTCACTTCTTTTGGATTTTCAGACAAATTAGTTTTGTATTTTAAATCCTATCTTTGTAATAGGCAACAGGTAGTGGAATGTGGTGGTCAGTCGTCGGCGCCCTTTTATGTATCATCAGGGGTCCCTCAAGGGTCTATCTTGGGCCCTTTGTTATTTAATATTTTTATAAATAGCATTGCGGGTAACAGTAAATTGCTTCTTTATGCAGACGATGCAAAAATATTTGCATATATTCAGAATGTGGATGATTGTGGTGTGCTGCAGATGACAGTGAATAGGTTGACGGAATGGTGTAACAAATATAGGCTACCTCTAAACGTTAGTAAATGTAACGTAATGACCTTTACACTAAAAAGAAATAACGTACTGTATGAGTATAAGATTGATGGGGTGACTATTCCTCGGGTGGAAAGCTTTAGAGACTTGGGAGTAGTGTTTGATAGCAAGCTTTCTTTTGTCCCTCATGTAAATAATCTTGTGGCAGAGTGTTTCAGGTCACTTGGTTTTATTATAAGAAATTCTAAGTCATTTTTAAGACCAGATACACTTAAATTAATCTACTACGCATTTGTACGATCTAAAATTGAGTACGCTTCTACTATATGGTCACCATAATTACCAAAATCATATTGATAATTTGGAGCGAGTTCAGCGCCGCTTTCTAAAATATTTAAATTTTCGGACTGACGGTGAATATCCTGAAATCGGTTATGCACATCAAATTTTGCTACAAAAACACTCTTTTCATTCCCTAGAACATAGACGTTCAGTTGCTGACCTGAAGTTTCTATATAAAGTTTTGCATAATAGTGTGGAATGTAGTGAGATACTGAGCCGAATATGTTTTCTTGTACCTAGGGTTTCGGCTCGCCAATCACAAACGTTTTATAATCCTACACCGAGAACAAATGTTCGTAAATACTCGCCTTTATATAGAATGTGTGAAAGTTACAATAAACATCGGGACAAATTTGATATATTCCATTGCACTCTGGCGCACATAAACATAAACGTATTATAGCTTGTCATTTAATGTAGGTATTGTGTTTATAATTAAGTTATTTTTAAGCATATTTTCTTATATTTTATATAGGTTCTAGTTAACCCATTTGTTAATTGGTTTTTGTGACTGTGAAATGGGTTTATTTAAATAAATAAATAAATTAAATAAATAAGTAAGGAGATTGAAAACTGCGAGGTAAAATACATGTTTAATCTAAATTAAAAAGCTAAAGCAGGTTAGCGGAAATAATCGACTGGGTCCAACTCACTATCTGGAAGACCAAAATGGAAACAAAATACGAGATAGAGGTCAACAAATTGATAGATGGAAAAATATATAACAGAACTTTTTGATGATGAGAGCTCTGGATGTGATATGATTGAGGCTACATCAGGACCATCAAATACTAGAAGCTCGGTAGAACGAGCAATAAAATTCGCCACAAATGGGAGAGCAACTGTGCCTGATCAAGTGAGGACTGAAATTTTGAAACTATTAGGCCATAAAGGAATAACAGCCCTCACAAACCTTTTTAGCTCCATCTACGAGCCCGGAATAATACCGACGGATTGGCTGAAATCAACATTCGCCATAATTCCAAAAAAAAGAACAGAGCGACCAGAGAGGCGTTACTTGGTGTTCATTTACTAATACAGGATGTATTCGTTTGTTCGATCGACTTTGAAAAAGCTTTCGACAAAATGCGCCATGACAAAATGTTGCAAATTCTAGAAACGACAGGGATAGATGGCAAAGATATTCGTATAATTGCCAATTTTTACTGGCACCAGACAGTTGCAGTACGAGTGGAACATCAACTATCGGATGAAATTAACATCAAACGAGGAGTACGACAAGGTTGCATTTTATAACCCCTGCTTTTCAACCTCTATGCGAAATAAATATTCAATGACGCTCTCAATAATGCTACTAAAGGAATCAATATCAAAGGGGTCAACGTAAATATTATCAGTTACGTCGATGATACACTAGTTATCACTAATAACGAAGAAGATCTACAACACCTAACGAAGAAGATAACCAACACTTGTACACAATTTGGCTTAAGACTCAATGCCAATAAAACAAGATATATGATTATTAGCAATGAACCTTATTTTAGTGATAACGGCATCACGGTCAACGGCACAAAGCTGGAGAGAGTTCATAAATTGGTGTATCTCAAGAGCAACATCAACTATCAGTGGAACTCAACTGTGGATAGAGAAAGGTCGATCCGCCTTTATGAAAATGAAAAAAGTGTTACCTAATCTTGACCTAACATTACGAATAAAAATGGTACGCTGCTATGCCTTTCCAGTACTCTTGTATGGCATAGAAGCATGGACACTCACAAAAATGATGCTTAAACGTCTGGAATCGTTCGAGATGTGAGTATACCGGCGATTACTAAAGATCAGCTGGGTAAACAGAGTTAGTAACAACATAGTTCTTAATCACATCATGGCCAAAGATCTGGAAATAGTTAAAACTATCAAAAGATGCAAATCAGAGTATTTTGGTCATATTATAAGACACCCGGAGAAGTATGAGATCCTGCATCTTAATAGTCCGTGGAAAAGGAGAACATCGTGGTTGAAAAATTTGAGGCAGTGGTATGGGAAATCTACGGTTCAACTTTTCCGAGCAGCTGTCAATAAAACAATAATTGTCAACATGGTAGCCAACATGATAACCAACGATCGTTGAATGGTCATGGTACCAGAAGAAGAAGAACATCAATAAGCAAATATGGATACCAAATTACTTGAGATCGAAGCTTTTCTAAAAATACCTTTCGTAAATGACAACCATGCAGTTTCTTCAAGCCCATTAAGTTGGTTATCGATTTTTTCATCTCGCAATAGTTCTGTAATGTAGGTTCATGTTCCTTGATTTTAGCATCACTGGCTCTGGGATCTAGGTCAATCTGTAGATGGATTTTTTCTAGACCTCTGGCAACGTTTTCGTTTTCAGTTAACAAAAGTCTTAATTGATAACATTTTTGTTCTTTGAATATGTCCATTTAATTGCGTTTCTGAAACGAAAATCAGAAGGATTTCGGTCAAAAAATCTAGGATTTCTACAAAAGTAGGCCTAACTCAATTTTTGCTGGAAGCCGACGATAGGACTCATTTTATAACAAAAGTTGCATTGATAGCAGGGCTTGTGGATGCTTGTAGGCATACTGAATTAACAGATCTGCACCTTCAAAATATTTAGATGAAGAACATTGCATTCATTATTCCATTTACGAAAACAAGGGGGAATGTTAAATTAATAAATATGATAGAAACGGTTCGAAGATATATAACAGTGCGGCCAAGCAACATAGATCATTTTCGGTTTTATGGGGTGCAGAAATAGAAAATGCATCCAGCACCATTTGGGAAAATGTCATACAATACTGCACGCACCGTTCCAGATCCTCAACAATATACTGGGCAATGCTTTCGCATCAATCATCTGCGTCATTACTTGAGGAGTCGATTTATTAACGTGGTGGTTGAAGCTCTAATACGGTGGTAGAAAGCTATATAAAAGATTCCAAAGAAAATAAGAAGAAATGTGTCCTGTAATATTTTGGCTAACGTTTCAGGCAGTATTGGCTTTTCAACAAATTAACTTACTTTCCAAAAAATCAGCCCACTTGTCATTAATTTAACAAATTGTTCAGAATTTGTAATTAATGTCTACAAAAAGTAAATTTTATTGAATTTTCTATAATTAATAATAACAAACAAATGTTCTTTGCCTTTTATTTTAGAATTTGGGTGAAGTGAAGACGGCAAATATATCATAATGACAACGTCGTAGATTAATAGTATTAAGTAGCTTATAATGTAGAGTTTATTGTGGTTCATTATACGTGAGTCAAATACTATACTTTATCTATAACCATCCTTAAACACAAAATACTTAACTAAAACACAGCCATCTTTATCCCAAAAGGGAGCCATGAACTAATAATGGCAATATCGCATCAGCTGATGTCGGTGTTCATCAACAATTATGTAGGTGAGGTAAGACTTGGTGGTCATACTTTTTCATTTTATTTAATTTTTTGACAAATTGAGAGTTTATAGTTATAGTAAAAGCAATTGAAAAAATAAGACAGTAGGTAGCAAACATAAACATAGTGAGTATGGAACAATAATACATCTACCAGAACCTATACACTATATATTTTTCCATGATACCTGTCCTTATAAAATTCGAAATATTTGAAAAGTGAAACTGCCTAGAAGCGCTTAAAGGCATTGAGCTTTATGATTTTTTGGGATCTGTCAGTGGTGGCAGGTCTTTTTTCACGACCACTCAAAATAAATATTTTTATTAAAATTTCGAGACGCCTCTGGACTATTATGAAAATTTTGGACTTTCTAAATTTTTAAATTTTTACGACGTCGCCTGTAAATGCTATAAACACGAAATGATAAATATTCTTCAACATTTGCTACAAAGTAAAAATTTTATGTTTTTTAGTAGATTAAAAAATAAATAAAAATTTTTAAAACAATAATTTTAAATTAGACTCTAAATGCCATTTGGAACAATATTTTCTTATAATGTTTTTTGCGTATTCTTTTTAATAAAAATGTCACATTTCCTTGTATAAAATTTTCAAATATCATTAATTTCACAGGTATGAAAGTCAAAAACTTTAGGTAATTCCTTAATGTTCGGTCATGCAGAACCTTATGGCAAAACTGATTAGCAAAAAATATGCAGTAAACAGTTTCCCTTCATTCCACTTTGAATCAAAGTCTTTAAAGATACTTTGAAAACGGTAAGCCTTTGCCCTTACTTATAAACCTCAGTACATTTCTGTGTATTTCACTAGGTAGGTAGGTACTTTATCATTATAATTTTGTGTATGAAAAAAATAAACCCATACACAGAACACATGGTTAAACAATCATCTGATTCAGTGTTAAGCTTTAAAAAAAATTTTTTGAAAAAAAAAACAAATTATGACACAGAAACATAACCTCAAAAACGAAAAAACAGACATCATCTGCTTGCCTTGATAAGATTTTTCTCGTAAAAAACTACTGGCTCACATTCTAGTCACCACTAAAATATTTCTGTCAAAAGTTTTAACTTGTACTTGTTATTTTGCCTGTTCTCGAACATCAATATGACCATGCATTGTTGCCGTTGTTTCTACATCATAGCTCCTTCTGGAATAAAGATGACTGTGACTAAAAAGCGAAACTTTAACATTTACGTCAACCGAGACAATAGCATAGTTATGTTTCAATAGTTGCGGCTTTTTGATTGCCTATTACGAATTCATAATAATTACACTTGTTACTTTATGAGAACTATAATTACACTGGTTGTATTATGTCATATCATATTGCTCTTACTGTTATAAGTACTATGCGCCTATTATTAAATGGTTGTAGATAAATGCATTAAGCTACCTAGAGAAGTGCAGACCCATATTCTCATAAAGTTTTCGTCATTTTCTGATATAATCAGCTCAGCAGCATCTTGAGTTTCTATCTGGCTTACTGAATAGGGAATACCTTATATAATAAAACTAAGCGTTTCCAGGAGCTCGAAATCCATACGTTCCCCAAAGAATAATTAGTAACTCCCCGTCAGCAACAGCAGATCCCTTCAGATTAAAACTCCCGATCCGTTTCCCAACAAAGGATTAATTTGTGCATAATTTTGATACAAACACTTTATTGCAACGATCGTTTAGTGGAAGATATAAAGTACTATAATATTATGTTGCAAAAATTTAAATTAGTAAAATTGCAAACTGATTAAAGAAGAGTTTGCTTATCAGCTGTAATGTATAGGGATATTGTTTTGCAATAACAAAACTTTTAAGTTTGTATAAGTTCTTCTAAATATAGACCCAGCTATCTAGTATTAACCGTAATGTTTAAATTTTCTGTTATTTCAGAGGAAAGTATAGATGTTACAAACGAAGAGGACGACACCCCATCTTCAGGTTGTGGAGTATCGTCTAGTAGTGGACCCCTAAGGCCTGAACCCCAACCCGCCTCTCTAGCAACGAGTCTTTATCCATCGAGTCATGAAACAATTTACGAAACTTCGGCAAGGCTGCTTTTTATGGCAGTAAAATGGGCCAAAAATTTGCCAAGCTTTGCAAGTTTACCCTTCAGAGATCAGGCAAGTTGAACTTAAATAATTTTACATCATGAAACTCAACAATATTAAGTCCGCTCTTTATGTAAAAAGCGGATGTTTATATTTTGCAGTTTATCAGGGGTGCCTTTATGAACTAAAATAAAATGGATCAAAATTTTTTTCTACTTTATATTAGTTTAGGAGTTTGCTAAATTTTAGGAATTAGTAGCAGTTAAACAATATCTAAAAGTGTATATCCTTGTTATAGGTGATATTGCTGGAAGAGGCTTGGAGTGAACTTTTCCTTCTGAACGCTATTCAGTGGTGTATGCCTCTGGATGTTTCCGCTAGTCCACTTTTCAACTTGAACGAGCATAGCAAAAACGGAAACTCTACAGCCGATGTACGAATTTTGACGGATACCTTGTTCCGGTTTAAATCAGTTCATGTCGATCCCGCGGAATTCGCATGTTTGAAAGCCATCGTATTATTTCGAGCTGGTAAGTTATTCCATATGCCAAAATTGTATCTTGTGCTATCCCGCATAGTATAAAAGTTATGGAGAGCTTTATTATGGATATTTCCTTTCAAAGCTCAGTTCTTATAAAAAAAAATCTAGCATTACAATTCTGCAACTTGGGACGATCCAAGGGAGTTCTACCTAGATTTTCCTTGGTTCGACGTCTGCTTTGGCACTGATGACCCGTCAGTCTGCTGCGAAGAGATTACGCAAGTAATCTCCTCAGGAATGGAAGCATACATCCCAAATTCCATCCAGTTACCGTCAAAAAGAAGGCCCTGGTTCGACAGAAGAGGCGAAAGAGCTGTAGGTAGGAAACAGCAAGTCTACAAGTACTGTCAGCTAAATCAGATCGCTGAATATCGCAATTCGAGAAACGAATGCAAACGTGTGATCGACGAAACTAAGGACAAACACAATCGAAGGATCAAGAATAAACTTTTGCAATGCCCTAGTGGCTCCAGGAATTTCTGGCCGGTAGCAAAGGCAGTAAGTAATAACTTTACAAAAACTTCTCTCCCACCTTTGACAGACGAACGTGGCATCATGGTGGCTACAGCCAAGGAAAAAGCAAACATGCTCGCCAAAATATTTTCATCACACTCTACCTTAGACGTCTCCCATGGCAAGGCTCTCCCCACCATATCGAACATCAATTATACCATGGCAGAAGTCAAGCTTCATCACCGCGATATTCGTAAAATCCTTAAAGAACTAGATACGCAAAATGCATCAGGACCGAACGAAATACCTGCCATTGTGCTAAAAAACTGCGCCAACGAACTAACACCCGTTTTTTTCAAGACTTCTTTCTTTGTCTTACCGAAAAGGGCTTTACCCATCTTCTTGGAAAGTCGCTCGAGTGCAACCTGTTTCAAAAAAGTCAAACTATCGCCCAATTGCCTTGCTTCTAATAATCTCCAAAGTCATGGAACGTGTAGTCAATCAGCAACTACTCAAGTACCTCGAGAACAACAACAGAATAATCAGCGATAATCAATACGGCTCTCGCAAAGAGAGGTCGACAGGAGATATATTGGCCTATATCACTCATATATGGAGTAGGGTAACTGAGAACTACGGAGATTCTCGGCGATTTCGTTAGATATTTCGAAGGCATTCGACAGAGTTTGGCATGACGGATTGCTCAACAAACTACCGTCCTTTGGACTGCCAGCCTGTCGCTGCAGCTGGCTTGCCAATTTCCTTAAGAACAGATCTCTGCACGTTGCAGTTGATGGGCACATCCCAGACACATTCATCATTAACGCGGGCGTGCCTCAAGGCGCACTACTTTCACCAACTCTGTTCCTCATCTATATTAATGACCTGCTGACCGAAACGAATAATCCTGTTTACAGTTTTGCAGATGACATTACCCGTGTCTCTCAATTTACATTAGAAAAACCTTTACCAGCGACTGAAACTTATCACCGCAGACAAGAGCAGATTGCAGCACTAAATCAAAACCTGGAGAAAGTCCTTGGAGCGACAGAAATTTGGTCCAGTTCAATGCAGCAAAGACCCAAGCAGCCACGTTTACTAAGAGGGGCAATACGGCGGGCCCTGACATCATTATGGCAGGATCGACCATTCCTTCATCCTCGTCAGCGGACTACTGGGTGTCTCGGTCAACAGCAATATGTCCTGGCATGACGATGCTACTAAGATCGCAAAATCAGCCTCCCAGAAGCGTGGTGCGCTATTTCACATCAAAAAACTGTATACACCTCAGCAGTTGCTCATGCTCTACAAATCGCAAATAAGACCGTGCTTAGAATATTGCTCACACATCTGGAGTTCCGCATCAAAACACACCCTAAAGCTGCTGGATTCCATTCAGAAGAGAGCTGTGCGTCTCGTCGGCGACCCGGAGTTGACCTGAAATCTTGATAATCTGGAACACCGCAGCCATGTGGCCAAGATGTCCCTGCTTTACAGATACGTTCACGGCAGATGTTTCCAGGATCTGGCCCGCCTCATCCCGCCCCCGGCAGCGCCTGTCAGACGGTCCCGACAGACGGCAAGAACGCGCCAGTTCGTCGTACAACTGGAAACACCTGGAACATCGCTTTACAAGAACTTTGCTGCCTGGCGCACTGCATCACTGTGAAACTCACTCCCAAGACATTTGTTTCCCCCTAATTACAACCTACAACTATTCAAGATCCGTATCCGTATCTTCGCACACACACCGCTCGTCGCCTAGTGTGTGTGCCAGTCCCTTATCGTGTGTGCCACTCTCATAAAAAAAAATATCTACAGGGTGTTCTATTTTACTGGGACTGCTATAGACCTCAAGATCTGAAATGGAAGATTTTTGGTAGATAGAAAGGTTATATCTCAGACCAGCACTCGCACTTTCGCACTCTACTGATCCCAATTTTCAAATCACCATCCCTCTACCTAATTCCAAACCACTTTACCCCTAGTCAACCCCCCACTTCTATCGCCACTAATTTGGCTCTACCTACCCCCCTACTCCTATCCCCACCTACTTATGACTACCATTCTCTCCTACTGTCTACTACCATTCCCTCTTACTTTCCACTACCATTGACTCCACCACATGAGTAAAACCAGACACACCATCTCATCGATCACTCTTAAGTTGTCTCTGGTCAGAGCAACTACTAAAGATATTTCACTGCAGTGATTGCAATAAAAGTTTTACTGAAAAAAGAAGTGTGTACAGACATAAAAGATAATAATGGCCTTTTCCTCCACCTTGTTCTGATGTTTAGAGAAAAGCAGATTTTCAGTTAAGTAATCAACCAGGAAAGAAACTTAAACTAGATGATAATATGATGCAACCACCAATACCCAAATTTATTCGCTCTCGTTATCAAGACTGTAACACTTGGTATATGAAAACTAAACTTACAGCCCATTTACGATCAAATATTCATGAACTATTAAAGAAAAATTGTGAAAATGTGAAAATTATAACATCCCCTTTATATACTTAGAAGTGAACGTTAATAAACATAATCCAAAGTAAGCATCCTCATATATTCCTTTTCCAGAGCAAATAGCAAATAAGGGAGGTACTATTAATGTGAAGAATATTGATCAATACTGTTTTGGATGGAGTATTATGTGCTTTGTTTCCTACAAAGTCATGTTGATAGAAATGATAGAATAAATTCATACCTCAATTTCTTGGGTTATATACATTTTGAAGGAATAGAGTTCCCAGTGAAATTAAAGGATGTAGAAAAGTCTGAAGTGTTAAATCAAATAACAGTGAACGTTTGCGGATTAGAAACTGTTTATGAAAATAATACATTAAGATATGAATTGACAGGTCCTCTCTATTATACTAAGAAAAAGCTTCCTACACATGTGAAGTTGCTGCTAATTAGTGACGGTAAGAACAATCACATCACTAGTGCTGGATAGTCAGATTTGTCAATATGATACTATCATCTCAAATCAATAACAAGACCTGCAAAAAATGTTTTTGTCATGGATGTTTAATTTATTTTTATTCCAAGGAAAAATAAGATATCCACCAATTGAATGATTGAAATCATTTGTTACCAAAAATTCCAACCATTGAAATAAAAGTCATCAAATATGGGCCAAATGTTTCATAAAATATTCTTCAATTCGAAAAGTTCCAAAGACTGTTAAGTTCCATTTGCAATATAGGTATGCTGATTTTGAATGTTTCTTAAAACCTTTACAATATGAAGAACCAATAACTGATATGGATTCTTACACTAGAAATACGTTCAAACATGAGCCATATGCATTTACTTATTCCATTAAATGTTCATATGATGATTCTTTGTCAGCAGTAGATCGCCATTTTGGTATTGTTTTAATATATTATTGTTTGCTTAATACATATTCACAGTAGATTTAATTTTTTTCTTTTATTGACGTGAAACTTCGCCGGGAGTAAAATTTGAAGTTCGTGACACGGCGAGAGGGCACGAAAAAGTGTTACAGGTTGCGACATGGCGAGAGGGTACGAAAAAGCGTTATGATGTTTTATTGTGATATCTTTGTTAGTTTACAAGCAAAAAAATATGGGATTTGCTCTATTACCTTGTCAGGACATAAGCGAAACGTTTATGGAGATTTTTTTTTCATTTAGGCCTTCCCTTTTTGTTAATTGAGTGGTATAATTAAAAAAACTACTTTTTAACCAAATCCGTTACGATTTGTGTAAGGCTAGGGCATTTAAGTTTAAGAAGTTTCACTTCAGATCATAGTGCACACGCTTTTTTTGCAAATATGGAAATTTGAAGAAAAAACGGTGTGTGCTTAAGACCACACGATAGAAGTGGAAACTTCAAGAATACAAGATATTATGAAATACAAGTATTTTTTTGTGTTTTATATTTTGAAATTATTTGCCTCAACTTCGATGTTTAAAGCCAAACTTTACCTCGTTCTCATAAAATCGCTCCTTATGGCTTGAAAATGTCCAAATTCTTCGATCCCAGTCCATTTTTCCATATCAAATCGTTTTAAATGAGATTCTAGGCAAATAAATCTTCTTACTCCCCACAAACACTATACACATCGCATAAAAATTAAATTTTACCATTTAGAAACTGCCTCTAAATACCAAAAAGTTCCAAATTTTCCTATCCCGACCCATTCTTCCGACTTCAAATCCTTTTCAATGAGAATTCAGGCAATTAAATGTATAAATCTACACATTTTAACTTAAACGTCATGCCAAAATATTGGGAGACGTATTCCTTCAAATTTCCCATAATGCATCCAAAGCAAATCTATCACTATTTATACTCGGAAAATTGCCGAAATATTAAAAACTTTAGATTTTTTTTTTCGATTTTCTACATATTTCCATTTAACCTTAATTTTCTCGTATTTCCCGATTTCGTATAGAAAATTGTTACAAAACTTTTTTACAGGGGAGTTGAGCAAACTTACAATTCTGGTTCTTGAAAATAGCTATGTGCTGGCACATAATCTAAGAGTAGATTTATTAAACTGAAATATATAAAATTCTTCACCTTGGCATTTTCAATTGGATCAATGCGATTTTTTGGTATGTTCTATTCATATCCCTCCTCTTTAAAGTTCGAAAGTTTGGTTGCTCCATATTATTCGGTACTTCAGTAATATCAAGTAGAGACGTGTCGTGTCAAATTCGAAATGGCGAAGTTTTAAATTCAACTAACTTAGCCTGAATAAAAGGTATCATCATTTCGAAAGTGTCTTCTAATACAATTTTTAGCGCAGATTCTTGTCAAGTAATAGGTTTTTATGAAAAAATTACTTTTCCAGGAAAAAATGAAAACCTGACTTACAAATCGATGTTTTTACATTTTCCCTGAAAAGTCCAGATAAGTATTCAGAGGGTTTTTCGCCTAGAAATTCCCTAGCGAACTGTCTCTCAGTTTTTTCGATCCTCGAGACTTTTTCGGCACTAGAACTACCCACAATGACACGTCTTTAAAAATATATACGCCCAAAAATTACTCCCTTTTTTCAGATTTTCACCAGGAAGACCATCAAAAGGTACGTGTCCAGAAAATCTAATTTTCGACAGTTATCGTGCATAAAAGCGAAACTTTGTAAAATCGCGAATCGTAAATCTGATTGCCAAAAGCAGTTGACCGTCCAAGTGTTGCATAAAACATGCTAAATCCCAAATTTCCACTCGCAGTCGTTTCCGAGAAAAATAGGAATGAAGCGATAGGTTTATGGTAACTCAAAATCGCTTCGCTGACTGTTACTCTATCTGGCTTGGCTGAAGTCGGCTTGACCCGACTTACCCGAACGAGCATTAAGCATGCACAGCTTCGAGCGTTAATGAGTGATGGCTTTGAGCGTTAATGCGTGATGGTCAGTCGTATTCACTACCCAGGAAAAACTAGGGTGAACGCGCCTAAAGAAGTTTTCGCTTCAAAAATAATTTTGAAAAAGCCCGACCGTTGCTCTTGCCTTGCCCAGGTATTCGAGAACACAACTACTTGGGTTCAAAGCATTTATGGTTATAAGATGCATCATTTAAGTACCTATGATAGATGGGTTATTCGTATTTCAAGTGCGGTTACTTCTGATTATTTTGGCATCAAATAATCCAAGAAATAGTAAACTTATAGGTACTTGAATCTCCTCGTGTATTTAGCCAAAGGACAATCACCTATCCCCAAAATGTGAACCATTAAAAAGTTGCTAAAATTTTGATAATGCTGATAAACCGCCATTGTCTATAACTAAACTTTGTCGGCGTATTTAATGATTTATTTTGTTTTAGAAACTAAAGGGCTGAAAGATCCAAGTCAAATCGAAAACCTTCAAGATCAAGCTCAAGTAATGCTTTGGCAACACTGTAGAACTCAGCTACCTGGACAGGTGGCCAGATTTGGGAGACTACTTCTTATGTTGCCACTTTTAAGGATTGTGCCAGCCCCCAGAATCGAAAATGTATTTTTTCAAAAAACTATAGGAAACACCCCCATGGAAAAAGTATTGTGTGATATGTATAAAAATTGACTGGTGAATTTATTTGGGAGAATGTATTAAATTGTAGCATCATTCAATGATAATTAGATGATATAAATACTGTAAATATCTGATACGCATTAGTGGATGCAAGAATTTATTACATATTCACGTACTGATCGAAAATAATGTTTGAAAATATTTAACAAATATGTAGAATATGGGCAATAATTTCTGTGGTTTAAAAAAATTGGAAGTTTCCAGTATACCTATGATCTTGTGATCTTGAAATATCTGTGGTTTATTTATGTTGAATTTTACGCGTCTCTTTGCTTTTAAAATTCGTAAATAACTAAAAAATATTTCAATAGTTTTATTAGCTTGTGGATAAATATTGCCAAATATAAAAGCCTCTAAAAATATTATCGAATGATACACACCATAAGAAGAGCACTGACCTTGCTCTTTATTCCTAAAGATAGTATTCAGCTGAGATACCTGACCTGGACAAAATGGTCCGGAGATGTAGAAATACTCAGCCAATTAATTTGCTAGTCACCTTGAAAACTTTACTCACTAGATACCAAAAACCAAAAAATAACGAAGAACCGTATTAGTGTACAAAAGAACAATATTATATAATTATATAAGATTTGTAGAATACTATTGTACATATTTAAAATGAATAGAATATTTTATAGATGAGATAGTGAATATATCGGTTTTCCCGAGTTGAGGACCGATGGTTGGGCACCCTTAAAATCTGCATGGAATTGCGTACTATCGTAAGCTATAAGGAGTTGTGGTTTGCAAGTTAATAGCACTTTAAGTAAGTGTGGATATTAAGTAGAACTCCATGGTATTCTCGAGTTGGGGTTAGTTTCGTTATTTCTGCTCCCGTAACGTCCGAAGAGCAATGCATACACCCAAAGACATATAAAAAAATAGACATATTTGTTTACTAAATATGAAGACGCCAACATCGTTCCCCTTCTTCTTGCTCCTCTTATAAAATAGTACGCAAGCCGTGCTATTAGTTACCGCTACTGCGGCGCTGTTGCCGATGACACCTAAGAGTATATCTATATCATGGAAAATCGGAAACTTGTTTTTAATAACGACAGAAAAATTACATTTATTAGAAAATAGAGCATGTCAAACAAAATTTTTTCGCTTTAAAGTATACCGTGTAGATTATAATACTAACATATAAACATTTATAATAGTACAAAAATGAATCAAAATGGAAACACAAAAAATATACGGAGTGTTATACCTATTTTCCGCTAGAAAGTGTATATTAACTGGGCCCTAGGTCACTACTTCACCACTTGACATTGTTCACGAAATCAGCGGTACACCCTCTTGCCGCGCACGCAGGCAACGTCGCGTAGCCGACACTCGTCAAGGCGGAACTGGCCACCATGTTCATCAAAACAGAGTATCAATTCATTTGAACCTAAAATTACATTCCATACGTAAGCAAATAAACTCATAGTCGTAATCTGCAAACATTATTTTAGAAAATTAAGTACCTATTTTAAGTATTTCTGGTTTGCTATTACATGTTTCAAAGTGTTGTGAGTTATTCGATGTTCCATTGTCAAAATTTTTAGCTCCAAAACGTAATGGAAAGTTAATGAACGCTTCAAATTTAGTTGTTGATATATGTCATGCAGCAGAAAAATAAGTGACCCTTAACAATAATGCTATCAAATTTACTTAACAGAATTATTTAATATAATAAGAGGTGTGATTTCCCTTCGTTTCGTTTTGTTTATTTGGGTATTGCCAATTGCCTTTATTATGGAAATTAAGATATTTTCGCCCATATTTTGGGTCAGTTGGGGCTAGTTTTTGATGGTTACGTCCCCGAAACGAGCAAAGGGCCAGGCATGAAGTGTTCAAATATTTGAAGACAAAACGTAACGAGGGATCCTGTACGCCCGATATAAATATGTTTCAGGTCAAAAAAAATAATTTTTCCGCATTTTTCCATTAGAAAACTAATATTGAATACCTTGATATTTTTATAGAAAAATTGTTATTTTTGATAGCCCTATTGTTAACTGGACCCGAAAAATGCTTTATATTTTTTCATAAAACAACAAATATTTTTGAACAAAAATATACTTAAAATATGTGTGCAATATACTAATTAGTAATAAATTCCATAAAGAAGTTGCCAAGTGGCAAATATGACTATTTTGGGGATCACTCTTTGAAGAATCGTGCATCGATGGGCACTGCCATGAATTGATAAAGCTCATCTTGAGACAATATTTCAAGATAAGAATTCATCATGAGGTAACCCAAAGAACCCACTCATTGCGTCAAAACAGAATACGAAGTATGAACACCAAATTAATTTTATTTCTTAATGAATTAAATTTGTATTTTCGTTTGTTTCTTTATATAATTAGCATTATTCCTAAGTGGACCGGCACGGCGACTAGGGACACTCGATAATCACTCTGTAATCAATCCTCTAATCAATTATCAATTGATAATTTTTTTTTTAAATAAGTGCATATCAATATTAATATTTTTTCTTTTATGTCTAGTCATTTTCATGTTTGTAATGGCTTATTATTTTCTGCTTGACCTCAGGTTTAAACAGGGACACCTAAAATGTTACACCTATGGTGCACCGTCGCCGCGCCGCCCGCAAAAACATGACGCAGGCGCGCCGTTGTAACCGTACATGAATGAAATTATTGACGCGCTTACGCCGCCATCTTCATTATTTCATTCATTACTTTATATCCTCTTCACGTTAATATTTCTAATGTGGGCATATAAACATTTGGTAATTTGTGAAAGACCTGCTCTGTCTATTGTTTTTATATGTCTTTGGTTACACCCCATATTCGTTTTACAATTCCAAGTTGAAAAGGAATACTCTCCGCAGCCATCCTCATTGGTCCTCAATTCGTGTCTATCCAAATATATGATTAGTTAGTCATCCGGTATAAATTCTTATACGCGATGATCATGTTGTGATGTTTAATCTAGTCCTGTATTATAATAAATACAATAAATAAATAAATATATAAAACTAATATTGATTTATTTTTTACTAACATATACAAACAACAAACTGACATACGTTCAGTTGTATATTAAAATTATTCGTTCTGCGGTAACTATCTGTTACTATGATGACACAAAAACCTGCAAGAAAAATTGGCTGTCGTATCTTTTAAAAATTAAATATTTATTAAAATATATACTGTATACAAAATATAAATAGACAGACAGATCAGATAAAGGCTGAAGATGACATATGAGCTGTTTTATCAATCAATCAGCGCCCAATCTGAAACAAGAAAAAAATATTTTTTATTTACAACCATGTATGTAATGTTGACATTTCAGACTTTTTACAAGTTTGAAAGAAACATATTCCTAACTTTAACATTTATCCAGGCGAAAAGTGACATTTACCCGGGAGGAAAGTAATCACTTTCGACCCAGGTAAATGTCACTTTCCACCCAAGTAAATAACAACATTCTTTGATTAACGAAATGTGTGTTTCAATAATTTTAGTCCATTAGTTTTTTTCTTATTGTAGATTAAAACATTCTCAACAAATTTTTATTTTTAAAAAGTATTACAAATTATTTTGTTACGTTAATTGTAACATTCCAATGATTATATGCTGCGACGGAAATTGTCAGGCCATGCTGAACATCTTGCGCAGAAATGGTAACGTTTTTAGTACTGGAGTTTGGAATTTCGTCAGATATTCTTGTGGCAATTTTAACCTGAGAATCTGTAGACTTGTCGATGTACCCTTCCGCCACGGTGGAAGATTTCCACCCCACTAATCTCTTCAGCTGGAGAATGTCGCCACCGCTATTTATCAATAGTGTGGCTGCCGTTCTTCGGAAGCAGTGCCCCGTGTATGCTTCACAATGCGCGAGCTTTAGAAACACTCCAATTTTTTTGGGAAATTGACTTATCGAATGGTGGCCAAATGGCTGGCGAGTGATTTTGCCAAATCTTAATTGCGAAAAGAAGTTTTCATTTAAAACGTCTCCACGAAGGACAACACATTTTTTAATTAACATTACCCATTCTTCATTATTCACCATGAATACTCTTGACTGGTCGGTTTTTGATGTTGGAATTTCGATATGAACCTTATTTTCTGCAATATTAACATCAGTCACTTTCATTTTATACAGTTCGTCACTTCGACATGCACCTGATACACCAATATCGTCGGGTGAATTTTTCAAAAATGCTGCAATGTCCTTACTGGAAAAGGTGTTTGACTTTTTGAAATTATATCCTAGATTTTGTTGTTTTGAAAATGTCAATAACATCGAAAATTTGGAGATATCCACTTTATCTTTAATACTTAAGGTAGTACGCAACATTGAGTAAATGGACCAAAGGGTCGACGGCTTTTTGGCAATTTCACTAAAATATGTCAACACAACAGTTTCGGAAATAGCTTTCTGGACACCTTTTTGTGAGCACCAACTCTTGAAAACATCATAAATTTATTGTACCTTGCACGGCTCTTCTTAGGTAACAAATCTTTTTCCAAACTTTCCGCGGCTTCTCTCAATTGAGGAGGAGTACAAATGATTTCTTCTGAATCGCTCATTGTATTCGATAATACTTTTGGTAATTGTTTAGTATAGGTCCTTCACATAAAATGACTATTTTGTTATTATAGAAGGTTGGAGTTCGTCTTAAAAAGTAATTTTATAACAAAATGTTCTGGCGAAAATGATAATTTATGGAAATATTGAATATTTTTTACCTTAAGTCTGAAGGACATATACTAAACAATTACGGGGGTAGTAATTGTTTTGTATATGTACTTCACTTAAAATTACTATTTTGTTATTATATTATTATATATTATTATATAGTTCATCTTAAAAAGTCATTTCATACAAACATTTTCTGGCACAAATGATAATTTATGAAAATTCTCGGTTAATTTCGATTAGTTTGGGTTGTATTGGGTTAGTTTGAGTTAAATCCGGTCAGTTTGGATTAGCAAAAAAATAACAGCGCGATACTGCGTTTGCTTCAACTTAGGCTCAAGTTTCTTTTAGCGGAAATCGGCTACAAAAAATATCGTTCTATAGGATGATTCTACACAAGAATACTAGCACAAAAATAATTTTCCTTTTCTCCGCAAATGTTTTGTTTTCAAGCAAACTAGATTTTTTTTATATGATAATTTAGCTAAAACCTATATTTGGATAATTTTCCCATTATTATTTTTGTCATAGGCCGGTCCAGAAAAACCTATTAATTAAAACGGTGTTATTAGTTTTATCCGAAAATGCCTAATTAATGAAAATTTTTTATTTTTTTTGTAGTTTAGAATAGCGGAAATCGGCTACAAAAAATATCGTTCTATAGAATGATTCTAAACAAGAATACTAGCACAAAAATTATTTCCTTTTCTCCGCAAATATTTTGTTTTACAGAAAATATAATATAATTTCTTTATATGATAATTTTGGGTTAGTCGGTTAGTATATGAGTTAGTTTGGGTTAGTTTTGGGTAATTTGGGATAGTGAAGACAAGCGCGCGTAGCGCGCTTGTTTTTTTACTCTGGTTAGTTTAGGTTAGCTTGGGTTATTTTGAGTTAGTTTGGGTTATTTTAGGTTAGTTTGGGTTAGTTTAGGTTAGATAACATTTTTAGTAGTTTCATTTTCATTAAGTGGTTTTGTTTCTGTTGGTTTTATTATTATTATATTTTATTCAGTTATTCTAATGGAAATATTCTATTAAAAAATTAAAATGATATGTTTCCGCAACAAGTTTTTCGTGTGTTTATGTTTAGAAAAGTGTTTAGAAGGCAAAGCAGAAATATGTTTTTATATAACTGGTTCAGTTATCCTAAAGTTGGAAAAATGAAAATAACGCATTTCCGCAGAAAAAAAAATTTCATTTTGTGTTTAGGGAGGCTTTCATATATCGAAAAAAAATTGTTTTTTATAGAACTGGTTTCAGCTAAGAGAAATTTTATGCAACTAATTTAAAATTGGCGAAGCTTGTGTTTATACAGGGTCTTACTTTGCTAATTTATTCCATAGCTATATTCGCCACAAAAAAGTAATTTGTATTTAATAGGCGCGATCCAAAAAGAATAGTATACAAACCTCGGTGAAAAGTTTCATTCTTGTCTCGAGAAATGTTTCAGAATGAAACACTTTCCACCTCGGTGTGTAATATACTGTAGATCTTGTACCAACGCCCAATGAACATCGATTGGCAGTAGGGGAAATATGGGCAATATGGAATACTTTGAATGCAAATAAAAACCGATTCAGATTCTGATATAATGAAGAATTGAGTTTGGTAATATTGAAGTATTCATATCTAGGAAAAAATGTATTAAACATATTTCGGTATTAGTATCATAGTAACATATTTCGGTCTTTTCTCATATTACGCACACAATATGTATAAGATGGGAACAGGAGTATGGGTAAGATGGGATATAATTTTTGGTAATGTTTTAAGAGAAACTGCTGCATTGACAGCATTTATTAACAAAACAATAAAAAACAAATCAAAAGAGAATTTTAACAGTCATATCTACAGAGATCGCAAACAAAGTTATTACCATCGCCTTCAGTACCAGCACAATCATCATGTGCCCAATTATGGCAGCTTCAGCACCTTATCCATCCATCTCCTTTCTTACCTTCTGCAAATGTATTATTACAATAAAAACACTCAGCATCATCTTGTTCTGAACTGATTTCTGAATCATTACTGCTTTGTCTTATTTTAACCGTTTTCTGGAAAGTTTTCTGTTTCTTTATTATTTTTTTTGGTGTTTTTCCTTTTAGGAACTTAATGTTTGTCTTTGGTGATTCATTCTTAGGATCAATTTTTGACTTTTTCAAAGAATTTTCAAGTTCTTTAGATGGTGTATTTGCCAGCATTTCTGCTCGCCCTCTTTATTTCGTTTCTTAGGTTAAGTTGTTCCTTCTGGGACTTAGGGTAAGGAGCAATCAGTTCGAGGGGAGAAATAAGTTAAACTACTGCTAGCAGATGGCACGCCAGACCGTACGGGCCCTTTTCCGGAGTCACTTCTCCACTATAAACAGCGTTGGTATTGGCTCTGGCAGTTTGCTTGGGGTTGGTGATGGACGTGTCTTTCATGTGTTGTTTCTTTATTATAGCTATTGCTGCAGCTAGGAATATCGTTCAAATCATCTCTTTCGGAAAACTTGCACTGAATATGAGTATCTTTTGTTCCATTTAGCTCTTCTGCGAGGCTGACTTTACGATCTCAGCAACGTGATCATACCAGGACATATTACTGTTGACCAAGACATCCAGTAGTCTAATTGACGAGGATGAAGGAACTTTGGAACTTTCTCCAGATCTTGATTAATTGATGATAAGTCTTAGTCGTTGGTAAATTTTTTTCTGATCTAAATTGGGAGACAAGAGTACTGTCATCTGTTAAACTGAAAACAGGATTATTGATTTCGGTTTGCAGGCCCGGTCATTAATATAGATGAGGAACAGAGTTGGTGAATCCACACTGGTATTCGCCAAGGAGTGCTTCAGAGTACTCACTTAGTCGGTTGTATAAGACACTGGAAAACAATTTATAAATGGTGTTAAGGAGTGTTATCCCTCTGTAGTTTTTGCATTCAAGTATATATGTCCCCTTTCTTGTGGAGAGGGCAGATAATTCCATTACACCATTCATCCGGCATTTGTTCTTCGTTCCAAGCTCTAGCAATTATTTTATATATGATGTCTGTAAGTTTTTCGCCTTCATGCTTAAAGAGTTCTGCGGGGATCCCATCGCCGCCCGGTGATTTATTGCTTTTGAGGCGCCCAATGGCGTCCTTGATATCCTGTTTCGAGGGTGGTGGCACTTGTATGTTGTTTCTTGCCATTGGCGGTGGGGATGCGCCTTGTTCAATGTCTTCGCCACATAATAGTCTTTTAAAGTGTTCCACCCATGTTTGTAAGACATCTGGTCTGCTATTAACAATATGCCCGTTTTTGTCCTTGCACATGGTTACTCTCGGTTTGAATTCTTTTTTGGCGGAGTTGAGGATTTTGTAAAAGTTTTTTGTTTCGTTTTGTCCTCTAAGTGCTTCGAGATGTTCCAGCATGTGGTTTTCAAAGGTCCGTTTTTTCCTCCGATGTACGTGTTTTTCTTCCCTGCTGAGACCTTTGTAAATTACCTCTCTTTCTCCGGTTCTCCTTTGCTGCACAAGTTTATATGCATGATTTTTTTGTCGAGTGACCTCCTTACATTCGGCATCGAACCAGTCATTGCGCGATGAGGGGACAGAACATCCGAGAATATTATCTGCCGCGTCTAGGATCATGCTTTTGCAGATCTCCCATTGCTCGCCGTTTGTCTAAGGCAATCACTCGAGATTATTTGTAGTTCTCAATTACTCTACTCCTTATATGAGTGGCATAGGCCAATATATCTCCGGCCGATCTCTGTTTGCAGAAGCTTTATTGGTTATCGCTAATTATTCTGTTGGTATCGAAGTACTTGAGTAGTTGCTGATTGACTATACGTTCCATGACTTTATAGATTATTGGAAGTAAGGAAATTGGACGATGGTTTGATGGCGTGGTTTTCTTGAATTTTTTGTTTGGTACAGGCTGCACTCGAGCGACTTTCCAAGATGATAGGTCAATCCCTTATCGGTAAGACAGAGAAAAAACTCTGGAAACAATGGGTGTTTGTTCGTTGGCGCAATTCTTTAATACGATGGCAGGTATTTAATCTGGTCCTGATGCCTTTTGCGTGTCTAGCTCTTTGAGGATTTTACGAATATCACGGTGATGAAACTTAACTTTTGTCATGGTATTGTTGATGTTGAATGCGAAGGTGGGGAGATCCTTGCCTTGGGGGACGTTTAAGATAAAGTGCGATGAAAGCATTTCGGCAAGCATCTTTGCTTTTTCCTTAGCTGTAGTCGCCGTGACGCCGCTTTCGTCCGTCACAGGTGGGAGAGACGTTTTTGTAAAGTTATTACTTACTGCCTTCGCTACCGACCAAACATTCTTGGAGCCACTGGAGCATTTGCAAACGTTTATCCCTGGTAATTTGGTTGTGTTTGTCCTCAGTTTCGTCAAACTTTTGCATTAATTTCTCGCTTCGGCAAAATAATTGCGACTTTTAGCTGTCTGATTTTGCTGCCAGTACTTAAAGGCTTGCTTTTTTCTACTTACGGCTCTTTTGCAGGGCTTTCCTTTTGACGGTAATTTGATGGATTTGGGATGTATGTTTCCATTCCTGAGGCGATTACCTGCATAATCTCTTCGCAACAGATCGACGGGTTAGTCTAGATAGAACTCTATTAGATCATCTCAATTTGCAGAATTGTAATGCCAGATTTTACGAGGCAATGGTGGATCCTTCTGTAGGAGTGGCAGGTCACAAACCGTTGCAAAAAGCTTGTGGTCGGAGGTACCTAATGGCAGACCAACTGTAATTGTGTACTGATCAGGATTTGTGGTTAGAAAAAGGAAGGCCGCAAATTCACCTCTCCCTTACTATTATAAAAAAGATATTAGGGTAAAATGGGGTATCTCATTTTACTCTGTGGGCCAAAAATACAAGTTAACCTCTGTTATGACGGAACACAAGTTTAATGATGACCAAGGCTGTATAGATACAGTAAATCACCATTCACAAATAATGGATAAATATTTTTATAGAGTTTTTATCGCTTCCAATAGTAAGAATATTGCAACGAAAGAGAGTGAAAATACCAATGCTGAGCTATCACGCCGGGTGAACATTCGGAAAACGAATATGATATACGTTGTTGTCAATGCGATTTAAAAGAAGGCTTCTTGGCTAAGGTGCGTGACGGTGCCGGCTTCAATAACGTTACAGAGAAACATATCCCGTTTTACCAAAGTATCCCATATTATCCATATTTCCCCTGCAGTTCATAATATCCAAGACGTTTTGGACGTTTAATCGATATCCATTAAGTAACTGATCTTATTCTGGATCTAATTTTTTTTTTCAAAAGCAACATTACTTGAAATATGAATCCGCCACAAAAGTATTGGTAAGAAACTAAAACTGCGACACACAAAATAAAAACGTTTTTTTTTATAACTTAAGTAGCCACATTCCCATGAGAACCGCAAACTAAGCACTATACTAAGTAGCAGATTACGACGAACCAAGAAACTTTATCAGCGAACATGTAGTTTACGTTTCTTGTATTTTAATTGTTAAATTTATTCTTTGCTAAACTGTTTATACGAGCTATTGTACTTGCCAGTAGTAAAATAAATCTGTTTAAAAATAAACTTCGATTTACGAATTATTTAAGTCATATCTTGTTTTCTTTTTTCTCATTTAATTGGCAAAAAAAAAACAAACCACGCGAATAATAAGTTTAAGTATAAGTTTTCAAAAAAAATTATATTGTGTAATAAAACTAAATTTAAGGATCGTTGACATTTTCACAATCAGTGATGTCAGTTAGCTCAGCAGGACATCGAACTTGTGTGAAAGTGACATTGGGATTTTCAATTCCCTCCATGAATTCCCATCTAAATCTGCAGCCATCCTGGAGCACTTCCGGTAAATCGTCACATTCTTCTTCACTTGTGACGCCACCATACCTAATAATAATAAGAATTCTATAATAACTAAAATTGTTTATTATTTAGACTAGGAAATGAACCAATTAATCAAAATATACATTAAAATTTAATAAGATAAGAAGTAGCTTTAGACAGCGTGTACGATAAGTATATGTCAAAATCTACTTCTTTCTAGCACATTCGCATGTTATATAAACGATACTCACCAATGCAGATTAGAAATAACTTTGACATGACCAATGAATGGACTTGCCACCACACTCGTGGGCCCAAAACGTTGACAGATGTCACTTTTCAATTACAACAGAGCTTTATCCACAACACCGAATAGTTATTTTTGTTACAAGTACCTAAAATGGAGTTTTTCAGGACGAATCATTGCTGCACTAGCCGGGGGTGGTGTTTTGATTGCGGTCCATAGTGGTTTCAAGAGTAGGCAACTCTCAGTGACTGACGATATTGAGGCCCTTATTGTCCTCATTGAGGAGGAAAGAAGATCACTAATTCTTGCTGGCGCATATTTTCCCCCTCGTTCTCCCACCGCTGTTTTTATTTCGTTCAGTGAAAATATTGATATGCTTTCGGAGAACCACCCTCATTCAAGGGTGGGCATTCTTGGAGACTTTAACTATCCTCATGCGATGTGGAAAAATGATGATCTTGCCTCTACAGCCAGAGCTGTGAGAATGCTCTCAACTTTTTTCTCGATTTGCTGCTTTTTCAGGACTGCGAAGGTTGTACAGTGCATAGAGCTGATGAATGTATGTTGCCCCAGAATGAATATCACCCACCATTCGATGTTACAGTGGTTACAGTGTCATTCTACTCGGACAGTAAAAATAGTTCTATGTTGTGTGATGACAATTTCAGAGATTTCAAGTCGGCTAATTTCAATTACATAAATGATTATTTAAGAGGCTTTTGCTGGGATGTTATTCTTGCACAGGGCGATTTGGATCACATGGTAAATATGTTTTACGATCTTTAAGCGTATCTCATCTGGGAAATTTCCCACTTGGTTTTCACCAGAGCTGAAGGACGATTATCATGAGTTTTCAAAAGGTTGTCAGTGAATTCTTTGCAATAATTTTGTAGCTTTCACAGAAAATTGGCTGACAACAAACCCGAAACAATTTTGGAATTTTGTTAATTCAAAAAGAAAACATAATAAAATTCCTAATGAGTTTCATTACAATGGCGACAGTAGTACTTCAGGTTTGGAGATAGCCAATATGTTTGCGGATCACTTTTCTAATGTTTATAGTGACAAACAATGTCCCAATGTTAATACAAACCGTTTGGACTTATATCAGATGTCTATTTGCACTTGAATTCCTTAAATATAAATAAGGGACCAGGTAGCTAGAATAGGTGCTCTCTAAAGATCCCAGCCAACAACCTGGATGTCTCAGGAAAAGGGATGGGAGTTATACTGCCAAACTTTTGCTAGAAACACATTTTCCTGACTGTAACATTCAAGAAGTGACATGGCCAGATAACAACCAATACATCCCAACCGAAGACGATTGGAAATTATCGAACAAGGTTATCACTAAAGAAAATCTACAGTGGGCTATAAAATAATTCAAGCGCTTTAAGTCCCCGGGACCGGACGGATTTGTGATCATTTATAAATGCTATTTAAAGCTTGCCTGGTCCACAAATACATACCCAAAGCTTGGAGTAATGTAAGAGTTACCTATATACCCAAACTGGGAAAAAAAGGACTACTCTGAACCAATATCATACAGACCTATCAGCCTAACCTAATTTTTTTATGAAAACGCTAGAAAGGCTGTGTCATAGATACATTAGAGGAGATATCCTACTAACACCATCCAAACCAACACGCATATCAGACTCGAAAATCTATAGAAACAGCACTTCACTGCGTAGTTCAAACAATTGAAGAAGCCTTGCACTGAAAAAAATGCGCTCTCGAAGCGTTTCTCGGAGGGGTACTCTCCCCGCGTCCCCAAGGAGGGGTACTCTCCCCGTTGCTCTGGAATGTGGTGATAAACAACCTCATAGAAAACCTGAACAAAGCAGGACACTTTGTGATCGGATACGCTGATGACATAACAGTCAACGAATAGCTTTCAAAATAGTAGAGAGTTCTCGGTCAATCCCAACAAAACAGAACTTGTGCTCTATACAAGAAGGAGGAAATTGAAATTCAATGCACCTTCTTTGTTCAGGGCAGAACTCAAGCTATCAAAAAAACTAAACTAAAACGGAGTTTTACCCACAACACCGAAACATAATTATGGCACTCGACGCGCGTTTCGCTAACCATGTAGTATCATCAAGAGATGACTAAAACAGTTTTAATCATCTCCTGATGATGCTAACATGGCCGGGGGAGGACCTCGACACGCAACAGCTCTAAACAGGCATACCACATACAACCAGCTATGAGAGTGAGCACAGACCTTGTGGTCAGAAATTGTTTGTTTGTTTGTTTGTTTGTTTTATTACGGGACCTGCCCAATCAAAAAAATAAAAAATTACAAAAATACACTGTAAGAAAATGATATAAAAAAAATATAAGGGATACTAAACAACTTCCATACACAAACAAAGTATACAAGACATACTCCAAAGTCAAACACCAACAAATTGCACTCAACCATATAAAAGAAACATTCCCTCGGCTACAATATACAAACTATATAAAAATGCAAACAACACCACAGCGACACGTCATTATTTTAACATTTTTTTTTCTTTATTTTTATATTCTACATATCACCCTAATTAATACATTTTAATTTGGCCTTAAGAGAATTTTCAGTCACACTAAATAAGTCTATGATAGTATCAGTGCCATTAACTGTCCTCATCACCCTGTCAATTATTGAGCTACGGCCATAAGTTGTTCTGTGGAAATTTTCATTAAAAAGTTTGGGATGTCTGAGAGAGCGCAACGGAACATTAAAATTCAATAGTGCAAGAATTTCAGGGCAATCGACCTTATTATGGATAAGTTTATAAGCCATTGTGATATAAAAGTTCTTTCGTCTAATGTGTAATGGCTGAATACTTAAGTGAGTTTCCAGTTCACTGTAGCATAAATCCGTCATAGCAAAGCCCATCTTAAAATTTAAATACCTCAAAAACTTTTTCTGGATCTGTTCGATTCTATTTATATGAACCTGATAGTAAGGGTTCCATATTAGTGTGCAGCTTTCAAGGTGAGATCTGACCAGTGCTATATATAGAGCTTTAATTGCCATAATGTTAGTAAAGTCACGGGTATTTCTCTTTATAAATCCCAGCATTCGCAGGGCCCTATTACAAATTGAATCAATATGCTGAATAAAAGTTAGCCTTCCATCAAAAAGCACACCCAAATCCCTAACAACATCAGTCCTGTCAATCTTATCCCCATCTATAAAGTATTCAGACTCAACACCATCTCTCAATTTACCAAACTGAATAAACTTACACTTAGATGAAGAGCTTATTCTCACTACACCAGTCACAAAAGCGGTCCAAATCTCTCTGGATCAAAGCAGTGTCATGTACATTTTTTATTCGTAAGTAAATCTTGAGATCGTCAGCATAAAGTAATATTTTAGAATTTCTGAAACAATCAGTAACGTCATTAATAAAAAGACTGAACAATAAAGGTGCAATAGGGGCCCCCTGGGGAACTCCTGAAGTTACCCTAATGACCCGTGAGGTGACGCCATCAATTCTCACTTGCTGCTCTCTACCTGTCAGGTATGAGTAAATCCAATCGTACAGACTACCATGTACACCATACCGCTTCAACTTGGACATCAATATAGCATGATTTACCCTGTCAAATGCCTTGGAGAAATCGGTATAGACAGAATCGACCATATACCCCTCCTCCAAGGCACTGACAAGGTATGTATGATATGACAATAAGTTAGTCATCACTGAACGGCCTGCCAGAAAGCCGTGCTGGTATGGTGTCAAATTGTATTTTCGACAAACGGTTCAAAGTCGAACTAAACTCGATAAATCATCTGTCACAATCTTATGACATCCACATCTACACGGACGGATCAAAAAGAACCTCAGGAGCTGGCGCAGGTTTTTATATACCCGAGCTCGACATACATAATATGCAGATACCACTAGGAAATCTCAGCACCATATTCCAAGCTGAACTGTGTAGCTTAATGATGGGTGCTGAAAAAGTGACGGAGAAGCAAATCACAAACAAAGTTTTACTGTTCGTCACGGATAGCAAGACAGTTGTACAGACACTCAACACTCTTGATGGTTCAAGAGTGCATAAAATCACTAAACCAAATATCTGCGGAAAACAGAGTAACCATCGCATCGCCTGAAAAAAGGAGCACAATGGAAATCTTGGTAATGAAAAAGCAGACACTCTTGCCAAGAAAGCGCCTCGTAAAACCAATTGGTCCAGAGCCAATACTACCACTCACCATGGACACTGTTCGCGAACAAATTAAAAAAACAGCAATTCGAGAATGGAGCACTAGGTACTAGTGAACTGGGTCTCTTTATTATCGATCGGCAACGTGGTTTTCAGGCAGGAAGGAGCACTGAGCTTAATCTGCTGACATATGTGGACGCCTTAGAGGGAGGCTCTCAGGCACACTATATTTACACGGATTTTTCTAAGGCAGAGTTAATCATACAGCCCTTTTGTCAAAACTAAATAACATGAGTGTTGAGCTTCTATAACAAGTTATTTGACTGTTCGATCTGGAGTCCCGCAGGGTTCTCAATTCGCGTCGATCTACCTCAATTTTGAGCCTTCACGCATGCATAAGTGCTATTTCATATATTCTTCAAAGCGGTTTTTTCTTCTTCATGGATTAGATTGGGTTGGTGTAGGTTAGAGTTGTTTGTTTATGCCCCCGGAGCGAGCGAAGTGAGCGGCGAGACACACATGAAGTGAATTACTAGAACGACAACACCGGGCTGCTGCCAAATGTGCAGGTCCGAAGGTCGGAAATTTAGCGTAGGTAGAAGCGAGTGGGATCTCATTTGGGTCCCTTTGTCTTTACCTTATTTATTAATGATCTGGGATCTTGATTCGAACACAGTCAGTTCCTCCTCTTTGCGGACGTTTTATAATTGTACATGGAGGTCTCTTTCTCTGATGATTATTTGAAACTCCAGTCTGATTTTCATCGCTTGGTAATTTTGTGTGATCTAAATATGGGCCTGAACACATCAATATGTTACTCAATTGTCTTCCATCGATCTAGCAACTTGAACACCCTTATTCAATTAACAATAGTCAACTGTCAAATGTTGCTGAAATGAGAGATTTGGGGCTCATCATGGATTCTCGACTCACATTTGCTGCTCATATGGAGGGCATGATTTCTAGTTCTCTTCAACTCTTAGGATTCGTGAAGCCAATTTCTTGTGATTTTTCCAACGTTAGATCTATTAAATAATTATACTGTTCATTAATTAGACCTCACCTAGAATATTCTTCCTGTGTCTGGAATCCCCTCCATAACGTGCATATCCAGAGTATTGAAAGAGTTCAGCACAAATTTCTAAACGTTGTTGCTTACAGAAATTGAATATGCCAAATCTAACTTATTCTCAAATTGAATCTCATATCCACATTGAATCACTGGAAGGTCTCCCTCAATGCTAGGCGGAATTAGGCTGCATGTGCCCTCAAGGGAAACGCGTTCAAGCAACACTTTTTCTTTACCAACCCACAATACCACTTATGGTCAAAACTGTTTTATATCAAGATCATGTAGACTGGCAAACAGTTGTCCCAGACTTGAATTTCTTTTCGAACGAGTAGGTATTTTTGGGGAAGCTAAGGAGGATGTTACTCTAGATCTCTGTGGCTCATGTTTCACTATTGCAATTGTTATTGTTGTTAATATTATTTTTAATTGCTAATGTTATTTTCTATTGTGTTGTATTGTATTGAATTCCATAATTTTTGCTAGGTAATTATTTTATTACTGTTTCTTGCGATATGTTTATTATGATTTATTGTGAAATTGGGCATTGCCCGTGAATAAATAAAATAAAAAATAAAAATAAATAAACGCACCTTTCTCCCCATCCTGAGTCAGAAGCATTCCATTGGGTCGCACACCCATTGAAAAGGCCAACGCCACCGCCGGGCATCTGGATGTCGAATTGGTTTTCGCTCAGATCCGATCCTGTGTTGGTGATTTGGGCGAGGAGATATTTTCCTTCTAGGTCACCTTCGAAAGCGAGGAGGACGCACTTGCAGCATTCGCTGGTTTCAATACCACCTGTGAAAGCAGTGCTATTTTAATTTATCTTTTATATTTTCAAAATTGATTTATGAGCCTTCATTTTTGTTTCTGGGAGCAGACGATTTTTCTCAATTTTTGCAAACTACTTAAAAGCACTCAAATTAGAGATTGGCAGACAAAAATGCAGTATCTTCTTTAAATTCTTAATCAAAACTAAAATGAATTTAGTCTATTAGTCTAGATAGCAACTGCCTATCATTTACGTAGGTCAATGTAAAGTAAAACGAGTTAGAGTATAATAACAAATAACAAAACTTTCGTCAGAGCTATAAATCGTTTTACTAAGATGCATTGCCCAAAATTTTGCTTTAAAAAAATAAGTTAGTTAGTTCTCTTATTTTTAGAGATAGAAAGATATAAAATATATTCCCTAGTAGCTAGTCACTCTGACGCTTTTTAAGCATCCAGTAAGCAGGCACTATATTACTCTTATTTCTAGCATTATGCTACCATGTGTTCCAAATATATTTAAAAAGTCTGAAGATTGCGAGCCCGATATCCTGTTTATTCCGTTAACTAAATTAGCCACTAAATAGTAAACCGCATTAATTTCGGGAAATTTCAAAATTTACAGTTGGATCGACATGCACTTATATATTCTACGAATAAAATGAATTTGATATAGAACATAAAAATAGATGTCTAGATGCACAATTGCATATCAATGCACCTAGAAATTGAGATTAAAAGCAGGATTAGGCAAGCAAGATCAAACTTTGAAAATTTCTTGATTCCAACTATGTTACAGAATGATCACTGCACTGACTGTTCTTTCTTTATCAAAGACATAATCATAAGACGTAGTATGGCGGCTATATTGCAAAAAGCTTTACGAGAATGAAGACCTTGAACAAGAACAAAACGAACTACCTTCCATTAACGAGAACCTGACATTTTGAAGGATGAAGTAGAGCAAGCTATTCGCTATTTTAGAAATAAGAAGAGTATATGCGGTGATACTATAAGCGCAGAAATGCTAAAACAACTCGATGAAGTCGGCACCAAAATCCAGTGGAGGATATGTAACAACATAATTATGGAAAACAAGACAATGACCAAACGATTTGAGCAAATCGACATTCATCCCATTGCACAAAAAAGGATCCAGTCAAGAATGTAACAACTACAGAACCATTACACTTATCTCTCATCCAAGCAAGGTCATGCTCAGAATTCTCCTTCCACGCCTCAGATGCTTTTTTGATTGGCAGATCCCACAGGAGCAAGCTGAATTCGTTAGTGGCTAAGGCACAAGAGAACAAATCTCAAATGTTAGGAAGGCAAGAGAAGTTATGAAGAAAACATATCTATTTTTCTTAGAATACAGCGAAGCATTTGACTGTGTCTGTGTGGCTTTGGAAAGCTCTCTTAGATATGGGTACACCTCAACATCTGGTGCTTATATTTAAACATCTATAAGAAAATAGAACTGCAGTGGTCAGACTGGAGGACAAAACCTCCCAAACCTTCAACATACAACCAGGTGTAAGTCAAGGCTGTATTTTATCACCCTTGTTCAGACAAATGTATTGTCAGGTTTTTCTACCGGAGTATTGCCTTTTAATGACAGGTGATACTTTTTTAATGCAAGTTTTTGATGAATCTGTTGAAGTAAGGGAAACTATGGGGAATCAATTTTTCACAAAATAAGATACTAGAAAATTCTAATACTGACATGACTGACGTTACCTCAGAAAAGGTGCTAGATTTGGTTTCACCAGTAGATAATCGATAAATAGCTGGCTTCCTGTCCTTCGTTAAATGTATTAAGGCATTAAGAAACAAAATCCCGTTAAGAAAAATCTTCCGCAACTCAAAAATAAGAAACTACGGACGCCGAAGAAAAAAAGAAAGGTCTCCTCTTCATCAGAATCTGAGGAAGAAGCATAGAAGCGATCCTGAAGAAGAAGCGTTTATGAGAATAATTATATTGGCTGCGGTGAAGATATTAGAAAGACCAAGAAGAAGAACAACTGGCTTGAGTATGTATTATACAAAGGATCGCGATGGTTGAATATGGGATGTACTAGCTATGAAAACCATTGTCAAGTTTGTCCAGTTACCGTTTCAAAGAAGAAAAATTAATTACTGACAGTTCATTTCGCCTACGAAGATATCCAACCCTTCTCTACTGTGAAAATGTGGTCCAACTCTGCTGACTTTACCCTACATAGAAAGAATGAGCAATTAACAAATTCATGGAATTAAATGGACAAGTAGCAGGACATATAATTTCAACTAAGGGAAATCAACGTTTGGGTACTAGACATCGCATAACACTCACCTTCAAAGGAAGCTGCAACAAATCCGTAGGCCAAAGTTTCGTTAACAATCCATGGCTGGTTGTCGTTGCAAGTGAAGGCACCACCACCTGCCTCCGAGCATTCAGATTCTTCTGCGAATTGAAAACAATTACATATAAATATAAGAATTAGAATATTAATGAAAACTACTAAACATATATCTGAAATCAGATTAAACTATTTCATTTAACAAGCGTAAAAGCTTCAACACACCCATGAGTAAATGACATATATTATATTTCATTGAACTGACCCACCATATTATAACGAAACTTAATCTTTGTTGGTATTTTTACCGGATAAATCTTAGAAACTTAACAACTAAAACATTACTCACTTGTATAGTCATCGATAGTGGTTACACCATCAGCATCACAGTACAAGACACCATGGGTGACCTCGGAGATATTGGCGGGGATGCTGCATGCTGGGACGCAACAGTCCCAGTAACGGGTTGTAACACCAGATCCTTCCAAACCTCCTGGAATTGGTATGATTTCCGGAGAATCACGAAGCTTGGCATAAGCTGGAAAAGATATGGGCATGTCATTATACACCTACCCACACTATTCACAATACCAAATAGAATTATTGCATTCGACGCGCGTTTCGCTAACCATGTTAGCATCATCAAGAGATGATTAAAACTCTCCATGATTAAAACTCTCCATCTCGTGATGATTGATGATGTTAACATGGTTAGCGAAACGCGCGTCGAGTGCAATAATT
>MU189710.1:0-15788 GCA_016904865.1 Pissodes strobi | reverse complement strand
CTGAAATGTCCCACATCCAAAGAGACCTAGCGATAATAATTTTTTAAGAGGGGGAGGGTAGTAAAAATCTGTCAAAAAACAAACAGTATCCCAAGGTGTGAAATGCAAGAGAACTATGTTTTCTCCTAAAGTTAGCCCAACTTCTCTATACAGTTTACCTTCATATATCTCAAAACCCAATAAAAATCCAGTCGTAGCGCAAGTTATTGCCCAAACTTTAAAACCCCGTTTGGTTGGCTTCATTGGCATATGCTGCTTCAAGCTGGTTCTGCCTTTGAAGCCAATCATATTTTCATCACAGATCTATATAGCTACGCAGCTATATATATCTGTGCTTTCATCAACAGATAAATTTCAACTTGCAAAAAGTACTTTTTTGTAAATTTTATTTAAAAAATCCAAAAGTGGTCTAACTTTATAGAGTTTATCAATCTACACCTTCAAACATTATTGATTCTATTTGATCACTATCCATTTGTTCCCACTCATCGAATGTTTAACTATTTTTCATCATTTTAATACATCTGAAAAAGGACAAAATATTCCACTACAGAAATGAGAACTTCGAACATCGTGGTTAGGAAACATCGATATATTTGGCATTTTAGAAAATGTTTTTCAAAATGATGGCTTCAATAAATATGTCGGCTAAGATGTTACAAGCTGTTTATCAAAAAACCATGACTTGTTTTAGCTAATTGTTAAAAACTGATGTTTCTAGATAATTACGCAATAAAACTTTGACATTTGATGAATTGCTTACCAAATAGAATAGCACTTTAAAATTATGTATTTACACTAATTGTTCGATGTTTTTCACATTTAGTTATAGAAAAACCTAAAATTCAGGAGCACGCCACGTGGCGACCTTCTACCTTAACATGCAACTATTTCTAAGCGGTTACAAATTTAGCCACTTATATTCCATGGGGGCCAATTAGCGCGGGAAAACACTTGTCGCAAATGTGTCCACATATGTAACCAGAAAGCGTCTAGGCAAATCAATTGCAGTAATAAGGTTCATAGTATATTGCAAATAAGTGGTTACATATGTGGCCACATATCATTTGTGCAAAACTATGCAATGTCGGCTTGAGCGTTAAAGGGTTAATAATAGCAACCCAATGGAGAAGATTTCACTCAATTTGCAAATTGATCCACATCAGGAAAACCGAAAATCCAGAACAAATCGATATGGAACTAAGCTCAAACACCTGAAAATAACGTTTCGTTATTTTCGAGTCTTCAGGAGAGAGGAGTTAAGCAGGCGCGGTCCCATGGGAACCGCAAAATAAGCACTACTGAGCACTAGAATACGATGAACCGAGAAGCTTCATCAGCGAACCTGTAGTTTAAGTTTTCTTGTATTTTAATTGTTAAATTTATTATTTGCTAAGCTATTGTATGACCTATTGTACTTGCCAGTAGTAAAATAAATATTTTTAAAAATAAACTTCGCCCTACGAATTATTTAAGTCATATCTTTTTTTCTCTCATTTGATAGCAAAGAGACACACCACGCGAATAACGAAATTTATTATAAATTTTCATTTATAGTAATAATTTATAATATAGTGTAATAAAACTAAATTTAAGGATCGTTGACATTTACACATCCAGTGATGGTAGTCAGCTCAGCAGGACATCGAACTTGTGTGAAAGTGACATTAGGATTTGCAACTCCTTCCATGAATTCCCATCTAAATCTGCAGCCATCCTGGAGCGGAGCCGGCAATTCCCCACATTCTTCTTCAGTTGTGACACCACCATACCTAAAGATATAATAAGAATAATTATATAATAACTAAAATTTAAAATTGTTTATTATTTAGACTAAGAAATGAACCAACTAACCAAATATTAAAATTTAATTGTAAATTCGAAAATATTCATTCCATATACTTGACCAGATAAGAAATAGCTTAATACGGTGTGTCCGGTTAGTATATATGCCAACATCTCAGCTGTATACAAGAGACGCCAAAATATAAGGATATATGGGGTCTAAAAGGGATACCCAGTAATTTTACATTTTGAGTTCTAATTTTCAAGCACATTCGTATTTTGGCATGTTATATAAGCGATAAAAACTAAACAATCCAGATCAGAAAAAATCTTTGACATTTGCAAGGTAGCCAGGAACGGAGTTGCCACCGTACTCGTACGCGTAGGCCCAAAACTTTGACAGGTATCACTTTTCAGTTACTAATATGGAATTTGGAATTTTCGGCAAAATGCACTACCACCGAGTTTTATCCACAATACCGAAACATAATTTTTGTATTCGGCGCGTGTTTTGCGCATCATCTCCCGATGATGCTAACATGGTTAGTGAAACGTATATACGTCGGTTGTAAAAATTGTGTTTCGGTATTGTGGATAAAACTGTGTTGTAGTGCATTTTGCCGAAAGTTGCAAACCCCAACTTAGTTAAAGCTGCAACGAAAAATTAAAATGCTTTTGATAAAAGTATGGAAACCACTAAATGGTGGCAGATGTTGAAAATGGGCTCCTCGTACTTCAATACGCTTTCATATCCTGCTCATTTTTCCTCGCTGTATTTGAAATAACATGCCGAATAAAATTGCAAAAAAGTAATATCCTTTCAAGCAACTCTTCCCTGGTGCTTATACTATATATAGCGTTGAATAGACAAGACTTTTGAGATGCCCCTACTTTTTTTTACCGGATTTATCCGGATTTGGTGATCATAAAACAGATCAGACTCGAACCATGACTGGCAATTACCAAAAATATAATAATATATTAAATAGAGACACACTAAATTGCTAAAATGTGATCGTGCATAAATCACATCTGAGCTCTAAACTGTAAGGGTTCATTTTCTAAAAGATTGCTTACATTTTATTGCAGGAATTGTAAATACTAAAAGGCCCAATCAATTAATTTTCAATTATCCTCGCCCACGGTTTCCTTCATACCAAATGTGTGATTTATTAGATTTACAGCGCCAGGCCAGCTTCGTCCGTAAATAAAATACTTGGATTTTCTCCAAATTGTTATACATTATACATATATCAGTTTAGTAAAGTAGTAAGTCTTGCATGGAGACATTGCGTGTGCCTTTCGAATATGGGAAGGATGAAGCAATTGCTCTATGAAAGTTTCATGGACAACCTATGTTGTTGTGCCTACTTAAGCTGTGTGCTTTCTTAGGCTCTTATAAGGATTGCCAGCAATCTCATCCAGATGCTCTTTGCTACTACCACGATTTGCTTGTTTCTCTTAAGCCGCCAAATGTTTTTCGATCCCGTAAATTTCCATTTGGAAATTTGTCGGCATAAATTATTTTGGCTTCCAGAGCACAATGGCATTATGCTTTTCCATGAATTAAATGCATGTCAGCATATTCTACATAGGAATAGGGCTCCATTATTTAATTAACTTTTATAGCTTTGACAATTGCGATATTAATGGTTACCATGGTAAAAGAAACAATGGCCTACGGTCTTCATTGTAGTGTTCTAATTTACTTGAATTATTTGTATCTGCAAGTTAGATGCAAACATTGATCTTTCTGGCAAACGGTTGATTTCATTGAAATAAATGTAGAGTACCTTTTTCAAGAGAATTAGCATGCAATAACTTAATTATCCTAAGTGCGTAATAACTTGAATTTTAGCTTTGAAAAGTTATGGGCCCACGAGTGATGTAGCAAGTCTGTTCGTGGTTTCCTTTGTAATGTTTCTGATCTTGATTCGTGAGTCTTTATCGGTTAACAACATACCAATTTTGTTAACATATTCGAATCTCCCTAAAAATTACAGCCTAAAATGTAAATCACTTCGCATCTATTTTGAGCTCCATATCACCGTTATGGGGCTCCTTAGAAATAAATTATAGTTAAAAAAAACTTAAAAACCGAACTAAAAAGTATAAATATTGTGTTGTTACATAACAATTTAGCACGAATATGTAACAGATAGAAGTCGAATAAAGTCAATGATTCCACCCTTAATACCATGCGACTAATTTCCTATTTCGGCGTAAATATACCTTAAAAGTATTGTTGGCTGCCTACGGACGAGTGTAATATCGAAATATTTAATGAAAAGGTTATTCTTGGAACGTTGCCAGATGTGTAATTGGCAAAGTGGTCGCCCTGTAACTTTTACGTGGTTGCGATTTAGGCCAACAGGAAAATACATAATTAATTGATGTGCTATCATCAGTTTTGATTAAACGACTGTTTTTCGCTTTCGCGTTAAAAATACGCAGTCAAGATATGTTATTAAAAGCGTATGTTCCCTAACTTGACAACGTCGCTCGAACTGATTCGCAGTATTAAATATATGGTTTTCGGCAAGGTAAAAACGGGTCTAGCTTAAGTCCGATTCCGATTGATCACCGATTTATGCGTCGAACAGATTTGGTGTTAGAGTTGTAAATGGCCGCCGTTCGGAATGAATTGGTTTCTGTTGTCTGGTCAGTGTTTATGATGGATTTATCGTTGAATTTCTTTGTTCTGCCAGCAATGTATAATATCATACAGCCTTAGATACGTTTCATTGCATATTGCAGATGTTAGTAAATTTGGCGACATCGGCTGCTGTAGTTTGCGTATGATTACAGGACAGTGTGGAACGGGCTTATGGTTCGAGTTTTTTTGTAGCTTTTTAACATCGAATTTCACGAGCTAGTTGCTGGTTTTTGGCTCGATATCGTCCTCTTTCTTCGGCAAACCTTCTTAGGAGGTAGTGCGTATATACGTCTGATAAAAGTTTAAGAATTTTTAATTCACCCTGAAGGGGAATATATACTTTTTCGGGCGATAGTGAGTGGCGTAGTTACTAGGTTGCTGTAGTTTATGGCTTGACTGTGGATGGGCTGGTTTTTGCCTAAAGTCAAGATTGGATTAGTAACTTGCCACGTGCAGTGTATTCTGGAACAAAGTACGCCGTTTCCTTCTTCGAGGAATGTCTGTAGAAGAGAGCGTTTGCTCCCCAATTCGTCATTACCATCGAAAAACCCTAAGTAGTTAGGGTTTTTTTTTGTACGGGAGCCAGTTTTCCGGGGAGTCATTTTTGTTGGAAGCCAATTTTACCAGGAGCTATTCTGGCTGGAGCTATTGTTGCTTGGAGTCGTGTAGCAAGTAAGCTATTGTTGTTTGGAGCGAGCTTGCTTGAAGAGAGATTTAGTAGCTAACCAAGTAGCTGTCAGTCAGTACGATTGGTTGTGGTTTATTGGTACCAACTGTACCCATAGAGGTATGGGGATTACCTCAAATGCCACTGAGAGTTTATGGTCCCAAGGTGCATAGCTGAAGTCCGCGTGCAGAAGGCCGTAGGTGATATCGGCGAAAACCATTTAAGATAAGTTTAGGTTATATTTGTGATCTTTTCGGCATAATGTTAGTGGCGTGTCACTGATATTTTCACGCGTGTATTTTCAGCGTGTTATTGTCATTTTTCAGCGTATGTTAGATTGCGTGTTTTAGAGTTTTTTTAAGCGTTGTATCATATCGCGTGTTCTAGTTTTCTGCGTGGCCCTGATATAACTATACTCGGTACTGTTTGGGTGTAAGCATAGCTTACCTATGTAAATCTAATTAACTGCTGAATTTACTAGTGTGATTCTATTAATGCTCATGTTTTTATGTATTACCTTTCTTGATCTTACAATTTGATTTATATTGCGTTAAATGATCAACATTGTCGTTCTGATTTATTGACTATTCAGTTTAAATAATTTTACATAACGGTATTTTATAATCTGAATCAGTAAGGTTTATTCATGTACAACTGCGAGTCGTCTACCATGGTAAACGCGCCCAAAGTTTAGTAGCTACTATTAGACGGATAACTGTGATTATTGATTAATTTGTTGGACTTGGTTTGATCTTATAGATAGCTGAAGCGTGCCTAATAATTGTTCGATCATTCTTTATCTAATTCACTTCTAGTATAACGCAATTTTAATTCAAATTACGGTCGATATATTTATGAGCATATAGGTTATTAATCGCTTTCAAATTAAGATCTTTTACCTTTTGTTATATATTTATGTCATTTTGATTATTGGAAGTAATATGACGACACGTTACTGTCAAACCTAACGAACGCCAATAAACTTAAAACCTGCACGAACGTGACCGTTTTTTATTTGCTCTGAAATCCATCAACCAAACAATTGTATTTATCAGTCGTCTGGATTTTAAATCGCCCTTGTGTAGCGGATAATCGTCGATTTTGGATAGCCCTTATGGATTCTTAAGACCGAGGATCTTCCTGTTTGGATCTGCGGATTTGGATACTTCAAACTGGTGGCGCCCTGGTCAAGAGTAAGTAATTGACCCACTCCCACGCCGACGAGCAAGTTGGAGCACACATGTTGCGCTAGCCGCATCCTTAAGGGTAGGTATCATCTTATTCATTATATCTCGCCAACACATTTAAAAGGGTTTTACGCGCACTATTAAGATTTTGTTTAATAGTGATAAAAATTAAATTAACTTAATATAATTATATGCTTGTTACTAAGCTTAGATAGAATAAGGTGATTGACAAAAAAATGAATTTATTGTAAAAAGGGTGGGGTGCATGATATCAATTGTTAGAAATATTTCATTGGTAGCTATTGATAAAAGTGCAGTTATTATAAAAATATAGTAAAAAGCACCCCACGCTTTTTACAATAAATTTGTCAATCGCTTTAATCTATTTTAAATTTAGTAACAAGCATTTAACTATATTGAGTTAATTTAATTTTTATCCCTATTTAACAAAATCTTAATAGTTACACATCTAACGCGAATTATGTGTTTTAAGTTGAAACACACCATTTTAAAAACTAACTTTATTAAAATTAAAGTATATATTCTTTTGACTAACAAAATAACTGCATTCGAAACGATAGTTAATTGCTAAGTGACTTCTAAAAGTAATTCAATTAGGTGTTTTCGATAAGTAGGTTAGTGTAAATATGTAGAATAAGCATAACAATAATATGTATCGAAAATAATATAAACATGTAATATTGGAATCCATGACGACAGCTCGGGTTCATCGCATTGTGTCGGAATTGGGTTACATATCTCCTCCCTCCTCAAGATCGGAAAACATGGGTGACGTTGTTTTTCGAAGCGGAATTTGGGTCTCGATATGTTCTTCGTTTGGCTTCTTTTTCTTTTTCAGGATTTTCCATGTACCATAGGATGCTGCCATTAGGATAACCATGATAGTTAATATTGTTAACGAGATTATCCAGTTGTTAGAGGGTGGGATCTCGGTGAGATGAAGTTTGACAGTTGATAACATTTTTTGTGCATGGTCTAATTCTTCTAGATTTACCTCTTGTAGTTGCAGGTTGGAGACAGGAATTTTTGAGCCTAAATATGAGAATTTCGGCAATTGCATAACGTACTGGAATTCCGTTTTCTTCTCCTTTTCGTATATTTTATTTTCGATCTCGATCGGACAACTTGGTATCGTTACGATACTGGGTTCGGTGATTTTGTGTAATCCTTGTTGACATTTATTCTGTATGATGGTTTCTCCAAATGGTATTACAAGAATGTCTTCTCCATTGAGACGCTGAATGTTTGTTTTCTTGTAGTAAATGTTTGTTATTGGGCACTGGTTTTTGGTTGTAGTTAGTAGTTCGTAGAGGTAGTGTTCGTCTTTGGATAGAGAATTTTGTTTGCATATGAAGATGTTCTCGATTTGCGGGCATTTTTCTTTTGAAGTCCAGTAATCTCCTGTCGTAAGCAATATATAAGGGTTGGAAAGGGAGATTGTTTGGTTAAGGTATATTTTATACATTGTAAAGTCGTTTTGGGAGATAATTGGTGTGTGAATAGAGAATAAAATTAAATTATTTTTAATGATAACTTGAGCTGATAAGAATTTATAATAATTGATGATTTCGTTAAATTTCGGTATATAATTTTCTCCGTATAAATTCTGAACAACATTTATCTTTTCGCTGACTTGACTTGGGGTTAGTATCGAGTTATGCATTATATTTACATGAGCGAAGGAAATTGCATTTTCTATGTTGATTATAATTTGGTTAATTGTATTTAATTGAAACATGATATTATCTAGAATTAAAGAGACGTATAAGGCATTTGTTATGTCTAGTTCTAGGGTTTCTAGTACACTTAATTTATTTAATAGTATTTTTTGATTACTTGTAAGTTCTTTAATGCTCTTTGTAAACGAATCCATGACATTTGTTAAAATAATGTTTCTATCTCTTACATCGTTTTGTAGATCTTCCTGTTTTTTCGAGAGGCTGTTAAAGTATTCTTCGAACCTTTTTTCATCATCTGAATCTAGTGATCCAAATAAAAATTTGTTAAATTTGCCGACAGCGTTTATTAATCCACGTTTGGGTCTTAGGGGTAGGTATGAAATAATTTGGTATTCATTAAAATAGATTGTAAAAATTGGTATGTTTGAGAAAATTTTTGTTTTGTTAGAGTTGCAAAATTCTCTGCTTTATTAGGGTTTACTATTGTTTTATTTGTCCTTTCTAGGATATGTTTTATGTTTTCGGAGTGTTCTTGAATATAGTGAGCTAATTTCTGTTCTTCGGAAAGTTCGAGGGGGTTTTTATAATCTAATTTACCACGAACAATTTGGAAGGGTGTGTACTTTGAGGCACTATGGGTTGAATTATTATATGACAAAATAGCGTAGTTCATCAAGCTAATAATATTTTCTTTGGGTCTCTTATTTTTGAGGGTTAAAATAGTTTCGTTTAATGTAGAGTGTAGGCGTTCAATAGGGCTATTTGAGTTTGGGTTACGAGGGGTGCAATAGTGAAGTTCAATTTGGTGTAGATTGCAAAGACTTTGAATTACTTCGTTTTTGAAAGTTGAAGCATTGTCGGTTGTTATTTTTCGGGGTAAGCCGTAATGATTAAAATAGATAATTAATTTATTGGCAATGTCTATGCTTGTTGGAGTAAGCAACGGATATGCTTGGCCTAGTTTTGAAAAACTGTCAACAATGGTTAAAAATGAAGTATTATGAGTTTTATAAACATCGGCGTATATGTGGTCGAAGGGTTCATATCCAATAGGGGTGGGTTTAAATACTAATTTGTTTGGGTGACTCTCATACTTCGACTTTTGACATATTTCACATAGGTTTACATATGTTTTTACATCATTTTCGAGATTTGGCCAATAAAAATTTTTCTTTAGGGAAATTATATTTTCCTGTATTCCACGATGGCTTGTTTTTGTTTCGTGATAGTATTTTATTTTAAGTTGTTGTTCGTCAGGGTCGGTTATGTCTGTAAGTAGGGTGATAGAAATATACAGAGTAAAAGAATTATGCGTAAAATATTTTTGCAAAGTTGTTAAAACAATTGGTTCTAAGCTTTTATTTTTAAAATGAAGACAGTATGTGTTTTTTGGAGCAAGGTGTTCTATAATTATTTTACAGAGTGTTTCCTCGATTGGGTCATTATTTAAAAATATAAAGATACGACTTTTATCAAAAATTTGTTGTTTTTGGGTTTTAACTTCGTTGTTATTTGAATATCTAAGAATAATTTGATTTTTGTAGACATTTATGGCTTTTTGCACATATGAGGCTCCTATAATTGGATTTTCTGAGCTAGAGTGTTGGGTTTGTGAATCGCTTTGAAATTTTGGTACCTTGTTGTTTGCGGGTCTTATGAGAATATCGGATATAATATTTATTTTTGGCTTTTCTGGGGGTGATTTTTCCTGAGAATAGGCATTTAGAATGTCATCAAGATCATCACAAGATAGATCTGGTACATCTTTTGGGTCGATATTAGGAAGTAGAGAAAGTTGATCGTCATCTAAAAACTGGTCGTATTCTACGGGGTTTATTTGAATGCGAGAAAGGGAGTCTGCATTCGTGTTTTGTTTGCCTTTCTTGTAGAAGATTTCATAGTCGTATTCTTCCAACTTGAGACGCCATCTGACTAACTTGGAATTGGGCTCTTTGATAGAAAATAGCCACTGTAAGGGTTTATGATCGGTGACAATTTTAAAGCGGGTGCCAAAGAGGTAAGGCCGAAAATACTTGGTTACCCAAACTATAGCTAACAGTTCTTTCTCTATAGTACTATAGTTCATTTCAGCGGGGTTTAAGGTGCGAGATGCATAGGCTACTGGTAGATCTGAACCTATGGGGCCTTGGGATAGTACAGCGCCTACCGCAAAGTTTGATGCATCGGTTGTTAGGTTAAAGGGCTGTGAAAAATCTGGGTGTTGAAGAATGGGGTCGTTCGTTAAAATTGATTTGCAAGTCTCAAAACTATTTATAAATTCAGGGGTATGTACAATTTTTTGATTTTTCTTAAGGCAGTTTGTCAAGGGCTTAGTTAAATGAGAAAAAATTTGTATAAACTTTCTATAGTAACCAACGAGTCCTAAGAAAGATTTTATTTCTTTAACGGTTTTTGGTAATGGAATTTTTTGTATTGCGGCCAGTTTTTTAGGGTTGGGTTTTATACCGTCTGGGGTTATTACATGTCCAAGAAATTCGACAGATTTTTGAAGAAATTCACATTTATCTAGTTGAATTTTTAAATTATGGGCTCTAAGTCTTTTAAATACGATTTTTAAATTGGACATATGATCCTGAAGGGACGTAGAGTAGATGATAATGTCATCCATATAGACTAAGCATATTTTTCCTTGGAGGTCTTTTAAAACATTATCCATGATTCTCTGGAGTGTAGCGGGGGCATTCTTTAGTCCGAATGACATTCGAACATACTCGAACTGACCTTTTTCCACGTTAAAGGCCGTTTTGGGGATAGATTTAGGATCCATCTCGATTTGGTGGAATCCTGACGCCAAATCAAGAGTGGTGAAGTATTGGCTTCTACCAAGTTTGTCTTAAATGTCGGAAACGTTAGGGATTGGGTATCTGTCATTCGTAGTTTTCTCATTTATCTTCCTATAGTCGATAACGATACGCCATTTCTTGGTTCCTGAAGCGTCGGCTTTTTTTGGAACGATCCATACAGGGGAGGACCAAGGGCTAGAAGATGGGCAAATGATACGTCATTTAACATTTGGGAGATCTGTTTTTGGACTTCTGACTTATGAATATATGGGTAACGATAAGATTTTGCGTGAACTGGGATTTCGTCTGTTGTCTTAATTTCATGTTTAACCTGGTGGGTAAAAGACAACTTTTGGTTGGGCTTATGAAGAATGTCTGAAAATTCTAAGATTAATTTTTTTAATTCGGCTTTTTCTTCTTGGTTAAGATGTTGAGATCGAATTAAAGAGAAATCACATGCTTTTTCGGAATTTTCGGCAATATGAAATTGAGATTCGATTTGCTCGACATTAAAAATTTCAAAATTTTGAGTTTGAAGTGGTTGAGCTATTCTTGCTATGTCATTAGGCTTGAAATGGAACATAATACTTTCGTTTGTTAGATTGCGCATTTCGATGAGGACTGTGCCGTTTTTTACCAACAAGAGAGATGCAGGGATTTCTAAACCATCTCTATTCAGATAGGGCATACATATTTCTGTGTTTTCTGGAATATTGGTAATAATGTTTTTTATTATAATAGATAAAGGTGGAATTTCTATTTTTTTAGAATTAAAATCATCTCGATAAAAGACTGGTATTTCAGTATGGTCATTATAAAGTCTTTTGTTTACTAAATCTATATTAAGATTTAATTTACGAAGATCTCTGATACCTATAATTCCGTCAAAATAATCATGGAAGTTATACAGAATAAGATCGAGTTTAGTATCAAGGTTAAATTCTGCTAATAGGGGTATGTTTGCCTTGAACTGGGTTTTTGCATTCCCTGTGCATGTTGTGAGGGTATGTTTTGAAGTGTAAATAAGATGAGGGGAGGGTTGTTCAGCGAGAATGGGCCTTTTTCTCTAATTAATGACTGCCTATATCAATTAATAATTTTGCTGGTGGATTTTGAATTTCTATATATGGTAAAGAGTTTATTTGGAAGGTATTAAGGTTTAGGGCGGAGTGTTTGATGGGCAACTCTCTTGAAAATTTTCTTCATAGGTAGGGTCATATTGAGGTTCCTCTTGATAAAATTGACTAGAGTAGTCCTGCGTGCTTTCTATATTTTCGTGATAGTACTGTTCTTCGGTATAGTGGGTGTCGAAGGGCTCAGATTGGTAGTATTCAGGAGTTTCATGGTTTATATGTGACAAATCCATAGGACTTGATGATCTTTCTGAAGCTGATGGAACGGTGGGTTAAATCGGGGTGGTGGTCTTTGGTTTTTCGATTGAAGTGAGGGTATTCTGCTAGTGGTGGACATGGGCATTGGGGGTCCGTTAGGTTTGTTAGAATTTTCTCTTGAAAACACATTTTTGGGTTTTCCGAAAACTTGTTCGTTTGTAGGGAAATTATGTTGAACGGGTCGACTTTAAATGTTTATAGGGCGGCTAGGAAATAATGGTTTAAATGGAGCATTATTCCTCTGATATAGGGATGGGATAGAAATGTTAGTTGGTTGATGGGCTGTAGCAGAATTATTCGAGAATGTCATAGGGTGACTATAATTAGAATTTGCATGATAATCTGCTTGGAATTGCGGGAAAAATTTACTTGAAGCTGGTACAGATTGTTGGGGCATTGCTTTATGTGCATTTGAGGATTGGAAAATAGGTCTTGGTTGAATCAGCCTAAATGAGCGAACTTGTATTTGTTGCTCGAGTATAGAATGGTTTGTAACAATCGTATTGGCATCTTCAAGGTTTTGGGGATTTCTAAACATTAAAATAGTTCTTAAGTCCATTGGTGAATTTGACATTAAGACTGTTACAGCTGTTATTTCTGTTTGTTCAATAAGAGCATTTTTTGTATCTTGAGAAATGGTTGGATCGCAAGTTATTTTGAGACAAATACGAGTTTTTAAAATTTTGAGACGTTCTATAAAATCTAAAATAGCTTCACTTTTATCTCGTACTAAGAAATTTAATTGTTGTGATAAAACTTGCCTATTTATGCGGTCACCAAATTTTTTTCTAAGGGCGGTTTTAATTTGGGGCCAGGTTGTTAAATCCGGTCTACAAAGTAAATAGTCGCCTGCTTCGTCAACAATTTTAGAATATATGGAGGCAAAGACAAATTCTTTTAGAGATAGATCTTGTGTTCCTTCAAAGTATCTAGTGTAAAATTTGTCCACACTTGCGATAAAAAGTTCAATATGTTCGCTTTTTCCCGTAAATGTTTTAATAGTACGTGCAATTTCTTTGGCTGCTGTAATGGTTGTCATATTGCTCGATTGAGAGTTTGATTGAGAGGTTTCTGATAGTGAAAAGTTAGAAATATTTGAAATTAAGTTTTCAATGTCGGATTCTAACATTCAAAATGATAAATGCTAATATATAAAATTTAAAGTAATAAGTAAGACATAATGCGCAAAAATTTGTAACCTCTAAAATGTATCTTAACGTCGACGAAAAACTGTTTAGTTCGCACTATTAAGATGAGCTTAAAAATAATAAAAATAATTTGCAAAATTTGAAGAAATATTTATCTTAAAGTAGAGGAAAATAATGTTTAATTCGCACTATTAAGAAAAATCACACACAATTTTACAAAAATAAGGATTGGAAAGGAAATATCACTTACGATTCTGTTTCTAATTTCGAGTCGCAACGGTGATGACTTCCTCCAGGTTCTTTCAACTCAGCAAACAGTAGAAACTGACGAACTTTCGGATTCTGAGGTTTCGGGAATCTGGATTGCTGCTTCCAAACGCACAGGATTTCCAAAAGATCTTCTGAGTTACGACCGACTGCGCCAATTATGTGTTTTAAGTTGAAACACACCTTTTTAAAAACTAACTTTATTAAAATTAAAGTATAAATTCTTTTGACTAACAAAATAACTGCATTCGGAACGATAGTTAATTGCTAAGTGACTTCTAAAAGTAATTCAATTAGGTGTTTTCGATAAGTAGGTTAGTGTAAATATGTAGAATAAGCATAACAATAATATGTATCGAAAATAATATAAACATGTAATATTGGAATCCATGACGACAGCTCGGGGTCATCGCATTGTGTCGGAATTGGGTTACATATCTCTCGGCGGTATAAGGGTAAATCTCGGAAAATGGTATGGAAATGTGCAAGCGGATGTGACATCATAACCATGTGCAGTGCTTAGGTTCTTTCTAACGCCAGAATATAGGCAACCAATTCCAAATAAGTGGTTGGCTATATTCAGGTGTCACGCGGCCTACGGTGGCATTAGATTTTCATGTCGATGATGTCGATATAGGATATGTTTACACATCAGTGTCTCGAGTACTAGCAGACTCGCTGATGTTTTTACTTTTTAGTTCTTTTTCCCTTTAAAGCGTGTTTTTTAAGTTTTTGGAACTATAATTTATTTTTTTACTTTTTAGTTCGGTTGACAACTTTGTCCTAGTCATCGGTTCTTGCTAAGGGTGCAAAGTTTCAGTTTAACCTGATATTTTGAACTTGGTGACAATCACGTTCAAAAATTCCGTTACAAACAAACAAGCATACAGGTGAAGCTGATATAGAAGCGTGTTAAAGAGAGCTATTAAATACTAATTGTAAAGATTTAGAAATTTTTAGAATCAATTTTTTTTTTTAATTTTTCAAAACAATTTTTTTTGTCAAATTGTTGTATTGTCATCGGTCCTTGAGAAGTGTGCAAAGTTTCAGTATAATCTGACGTTTTGAAGTGAGTGAAAATCTCATCCAAAGATTCTGTTACAAACATACATACATGTGAAGCTAATAAAAGCGTGTTAAAATTATTAGAGTTCTTTTGACGTCCCCTGCATGCAGCCGAGATTTTGACATAATCTTAGCGAATACTCTGTATACCTAAATATTTCAAAATTTAGCAAAGCAAAAAATATAATTTATGGTGTTATTAAAAAAAAACATTCGATGGTCTTCAAACAGCCCAGATTTGACACCTCTTGATTAATTTTTGTCGGGATTTTTGAAAAATTAAATTTATAAATATCGCAGTGAAAATATTGAAGAAATGCCAGAAAGACTTCTGAATTACATTAACGATACATATGAAAATCATAAGCAGTTTATCGTTAATGCTATAAATACAATAGACGATGATTATAGAGAGTGCGTTAATAGAAATGGGGGTCATATTGAGCAATTGTTATTTATCAATAAACTCGTTCCTCATACTTTTCTATTTTTTCTATTTTTAGGGCTCAATATCTCAAAAACGGCTTATCCAAACACAGGCAAATTTGAATCAGAGAAATGTGCTCTTTCCACACATGAATTTATATGTGTTTCATTTAAAAAAATGATAGTTATGCAGAAATATTACATTTTCGATGTTCAATTGTTTTTTTCTGATAACGATCTCTAAAAATACAGACTAAAGCATAAATCTTTTGCCTCTAGAATTTTTTACCTATACGTCAAATAACTGCTTTATTTGAGGTGTGAACATATGAGGAATGACCCTGTAAATATCATCAGTAATTTCAATAAATACATACAACTTTTGGCGAATTTAGGCGGAAGTGTTAAAATTGCTTTAAATAAACGCACCTTTCTCCCCATCCTGAGTCAGGAGCGTTCCATTGGGCCGAACACCCATTGAAAATACCAACGCCACCACCGGGAATCTGAATGTCGAAGTGGTTTTCGGTCAGATCCGATCCTGTGTTGGTAATTTGGGCGAGGAGGTATTTTCCTCGTAGCTCATCCTGGAAAGATAAAAGGACGCACTTGCAGCAGTCGTCGGTTTCAATGCCACCTGCAAAAACAGTGCTATTTTAATTTTTCTTTTATATTTTCAAAATTGATCGGTT
>MU189709.1:35447-49586 GCA_016904865.1 Pissodes strobi | reverse complement strand
CTAAAATTATACCCGTAGAGTAAACACACCAGTTTAAACTATAGCCTCACTATATACTTTTTATATTTTAACCAATTCTTTTTTTAATACAGTTTTTTTATGTTTTTAGAAAATGTTTACCTGTGAATTTTGTCACAAAGCATTTACATTCAAAAACAATTTAAAACGTCATGGGGATTGCAGAACTGCTACAAAAACTTGTATGTTTTGTGGAGGGATTTTTAAATCAGAGATGACGCTGAGGCGGCACATATCTGCAAAACATCCTGCAAACAAACGTGTCTCAGAAAATCCCCCACTCCCCATGGCGAAAAAGCAAAAGGTTGATCTTACAAATGGTGAGTTTTTCTTCTTCAATAATTAGGATTTATTTCATGATTTAACTAGATTTATACTAAAACTCCTTAATTATTATAGAACCTTCAACATCTACCGCAGGAAATCAGCCACTCTCCATTATCAAGACGCAAAAGGTTGATCTTACAAATGGTGAGTTTTTCTTCTTCAATAACTAGAATTTATTGTATGATTTAACTAGATTTATACTAAATATACTAAACCCCACAATAATTATTTTAGAACCTTCAACATCTGTAGCGGAGACATCTCGAAGCCATGAATCACCAGCTGAAATTAAAGGACGAGAGCTTTATTTTCAAAACGGTTAGTAGTATAACAATACATAACAAATATAGAATAAAATTAAATAAAATAAGTATCATTGTCATACTATAGGTATTATATATACATGTTTGTTTCTAGAACCCTCAACATCAGACGCTTCAACAACACGTCATTGTGCGCAGTGCGACTTGGAGATTCCAGTCCGTGCATGGAATGGACATACTAGGAGTCTTCAACATCGAAACAACTGCATCATGACAGTGGTGGAGGAGGAGGAGAGCATACAACTCATAACGACATCATTCCGAAACCGAATAGCTACATATCGGCTTTCTTCGACTCAAGAACCAACTAACGTGAAGAGATTCCTGAGCCATCTTCGGGAAAACACCGTTAGGTTGGTTCAAGAAGCCAGAGCAAAATACCAAAATTTAAAAGTCGGTGTGGAGCTATTCGGACGATTCCTCCTCCAAACGAAGGAAACGGCAGAGGTTAAATCGTTTAATACGAAATTTCAGCTGGTGAACGAGGGAACAGATCTGGAGGAGCTGTTTAGGCAGTTTGCTGTAATCCTGGAAAAGAAAACCATAGAATTCCAGGAAAAAGACAGCGGTATGTATTTTTTTTCATAACGCCGAATATTCTAGAAACTTAATTGATGTTTACATACTTAACAAGGTTTTCTCATTATTATAGGATGGTCGCTGCAACAGTTCCTCCACTTAGACGTTTCCATCAACAAGATCAACCCACTTAATGCATCATCATACCTTCCACTACCGAAGGAGATTGAAGTGAAAAAATCTGTATTAAACATCCAGAATACAGATGACAAGTGCTTCATGTGGTCGGTCTTGGCCTACCTCCATCCAATTCATTGGACTCATAATGCGAATAGAGTCGCGAACTATACGCCATTTGAGAACGAACTGGATTTTACAGGTATGGAATTTCCAATAAAACTCAAAGATATCTCAAAGTTTGAACAACTCAACAATATTTCGGTCAATGTTTATGGACTGGATAACATTTTTGAACATGGTCGAAATAGTGTTGATGTTGTAGGCCCTCTGCATTTCACTACATCTCGTAAAGAGCGACATGCTAATTTGTTATTAGTCAGTAATAATATTGGGGATAATCATTACTGTTTAATAAAAAATATGTCGCGATTGATCTCAAGTCAATTATCTAAACATGAGCATGCCAAATATTTATGTGATGGTTGTTTGGTATACTTTCCTACGCAACAAAAATTAAATGCTCATCATGAACATGACTGTGGTCATATTTCAGTCAAACTTCAGACAACCGATATAAGGAAAAATAAATATGGTGAAAACGTACCTGAGAATATTCTTAAATTCACGAATTTTGAAAAGAAATTAAAAGTACCTTTTGTTGTATACGCCGACTTCGAGACAATCCTTGAACCCATTGATATAGAGCAAAATGAGCTTGATTCCGAAAGTTCCTATACTGTAAAAACTCACAAGCATATTCCTTATTCATTTGCCTATTACATTAAATGTGACTTTGATGATTCTCATTCAAAGTTCAAAACTTTCAGGGGACCTGAAGCACATACAGTATTTGTGAATTGGCTAGAGACTGATTGTAAATCAATCTATAACCAATTCATGAAAGACTCAGTGCCGATGACTCCTCTAAGCGATGAACAGAAGAAAGAGTTTCGTGATGCTAAGGATTGCCACATTTGCGAGAAGCCGTTTAATGTAGGAGATGAACGTGTAAGGGATCACTGTCATCTTACAGGTAATTTTCGAGGTGCGGCCCACTCTATATGTAACCTTAATTTCAAAGTTCCTACCTTTATTCCCATCTTTTTCCATGGTATGTCCAACTTTGATTCCCACCTATTCATCAAAGAACTTGCTCTCCAAGAGGAAAAATTGGATGTTATCCCCCAAAATAAGGAGCGGTATATCTCATTTACCAAACATATCTTGGTGGATAACATCCAAAACAAAGAAGGTAAACAACAAGATGTATTTTTAATGCTTCGCTTCTTAGACAGTTTTCGTTTTATGGCCTCTAGCTTAGACAAATTAAGTCAAAATTTAGATTCAACACAATATCGGGAAGTGCGAAAATATTTCCCCGCGGATGAGGAGTTTAAGCTCATTCGACAGAAGGGCGTTTTCCCATACAACTTCGTAGATTCTTTTGCCAAATTAGATAATACCAACCTTCCATCTATTGATGGGTTCTATAATAAACTACGCAATGAACCCATCACTATAAAGGATTATAAGCGTGCGGAGAAAGTGTGGAATTTATTTAAATGCGCGACTTTAGGTGAATATTCAGATCTTTATTTAAAATCCGACGTGCTGATTCTCGCAGATGTTTTTGAGAATTTTAGGGACGTGTGTCTTACAACATACGGTCTAGATCCGTGCCAGTTTTATACAGCCCCATCGTTGTCATTTTCTGCGGCTCTGAAGATCACCTCGATTGAGCTTGAGCTTTTAACGGATCTAGACATGGTACACTTCCTGAAACGCGGTATTCGCGGCGGTGTTAGTCAATGTAGTGTGAGGAAAGCAGTAGCTAATAACAAATTTATACCGCAATATGACGCTTCTAAACCTAATTCTTACATTACATACCTAGACGCAACCAATTTATATGGTGCTGCTATGTCTCAATATCTTCCAACGGGTAATTTCAAATGGCTTTCGGATAACGAAATTCAATCTCTAGATCTTATGTCCATCGATAAGGAGTCAAATACTGGCTACATCTTAGAGGTTGACTTAGATTATCCGGAACATTTGCATGACTTGCATAACGAGTTACCCTTCTGTCCAGAATCTATTGTACCAGAAACATCAAAAGGAAAAATTCCAAAATTAATTCCCAACTTTAATAAAAAGTCAAAATATATCATTCATATCAGAAATCTGCAACAAGCACTAAGCCACGGCCTTAAATTAACAAAAATTCACCGAGTTTTATCTTTTGCTCAATCGCCGTGGCTTAAAATATATATTGACCTGAACACGGCGAAGCGAAATGCTTCAAGAAATAAGTTTGAGAAAGACTTTTTTAAGCTTATGAATAATGCCGTGTTCGGGAAAACAATGGAGAACGTGGAGAAAAGGGTAAATGTTAAGCTTATAACCCATTGGGAGAATATTGGTAAGAAATTGGGGGCAGAAGCGTGGATTTCTAAGCCTCACTTTAAAGATGTCGCCATATTCGGGGAAAATTTGGTAGCTATCCAAATGGCTAAACAGAGAATCGTATATGATAAACCCATATACGTGGGATTCTCCATCTTGGATATATCCAAAACAATCATGTACGACTTTCTGTATGACTATATTAAACCCAAATATGGTGACAAAGCAACCCTCCTATACACTGATACCGATTCATTAATTTTCAAAATTGAAACGGATAATTTTTATGATGATATGAAACTGAATTTGAATAGATTTGACACATCCAATTACTCACAGAATAACCCACACGGTGTACCTGTAAACCAATCCGTGCTAGGCCGTATGAAGGACGAGTATGCAGGTAAGATCGTGTGGGAGTTCTATGGAACCGGAGCGAAAGCATATTGCGTCAATGTGGATGGAGAGCTAACTAAGAAGGCTAAGGGTGTACCTGACTACGTCACAAAGCAAGTCTTAACCATAGACGATTATAAGATAGCTGTTGACGTACCAGGTACAATGATTCATCGCGAGATGAATACTTTCCGTTCACATTTACATGATATGTATGTCGAGCTGAAAAATAAGGTAGCGCTATCATACGCGGACGATAAGCGCTATATTATACCCGGTTCTGAGTTTACGCTGGCTTGGGGGCATCAGGATGTAGTGCTCCATCAGACTACGGCCGATCTATTGGAAATTCCATAAAGTCAAGATCGACCGTTTTTATCTCCTTCGATAATGTAGGATACGATGAAGTATATAGATTTAAGTACTAGCTTTAGTTATATATAGATTAGAACAATACTAAATAACAGTCTCATTTTAAGATAAGTTTATTGTTACTTTTACATTTTTTTACAATTTTGATTTAATTTTTAAAAATCTTACATATTATTACATTATGGCTATTGGAGAGTAATTCTTCTATTCCTTTGATTGAAATATATCCACTTTCTAGCTCTGGTTCGAGATTCAAACACGCTATGCCATTTGGATTTGATTTCAAGATTTTCAAATTCATCAAACATTTTTTTCTTTGCCTCGAAGAATTGAATATCATTCTTCAGTTTTGCAATATTTCCCAAATGAGCTTGAATTTTTACAGTAAGCATGTTCTCCATGATATAATTTCAATTATATCGAGCGAAATTACAAGTTGTAAGAATGCAAAGGTTGAAAGAGAAAGCGAAAATAGTTTCGAGAAGACTTTATTCAGCTAGTACGTATGTATGAGTCATTACATACTTGTATGAACGTGTTAGAACGATGTTGTATACATTATATTAACAGTCTAATATAATGGTGGGAAAGATATGAGAGGGGAGGAAATGTATCAGCGATATATTTAAGTGATGAGTGTTTTTTATTTTAATATTGTTTGAATCCCTTATCACAAGTGTGTGTGTTCAATAACAATTTAAATTGTTTATTTTATTTATATCAATATGTTGAGTGACGTATTTGACAACATATCTTCTTACTCGCCTTCATTATCATCATCGAATCAATCAGTGTCTGAGTGGGATTATAGTACCACTATAGAAAGCATAAATTCGATGTTTGAGGAAAAAATAGATGCAGAGCGTTGTTTAATCAACGAGGTTGCTGTTACCTTACCAGATATCCCAATACAACTCTCAAAACAGGTCTTAGTCCAGCTAGAGATTTTTCACCATCTGTGAGATTGGCCTACATTAGCCCTCAAGTAAGCGATATTATAACTATATCATTCTCAAACCTAGACTGGATCGACTTTGTGGAGAACATCAACTTGAAACCAAGTATCAATGATGAAGGACATTTATGTGAAAATGTATTAAAATTAGCTAATTTCACCTTAACTAGCATTCCTTGTGAGCGTGATAGTAGACTACTTAAGATTGTAAGAAATAACCGCATAATTTATTTATCTAATGTATGGTTATCTTCGCTTGTTAGCTATTTCCCGCTTATACATCTTAGACTTCTATTGCTAGACAATATCCATTTTGTAAATTATTATTATAATATTTTAAAATGTGTTATAGATAATATTGTAGTTGAAGAGACTTATTCCGAACAGATTACTCGAATTTGTACAATTTCCACCTCAGTTGAATCTTATTGTATGTTAGAAATATTGCATTGTAACTATGACAAAGTCTTGAGCGATATTGGTAAAATGATGAGAACTTTGTAATTACAGATATACTAATGCACTATACACATGAATATATCATTTAAAAAATAAAACTAAAGAATATTTGTATTTGATAAATGTGTTTTATTCATAGATTAAGGTATATAAACAATAACTTAGAACTATACATATTATTATTTAAACTAACTTAATAAATTATTCTCATCTATCCATGTAGGGCTGTTAAATCCTAGCCATTTCACACGCACCTGATTGATACCATTCCTTTTTCTACGAGCAATAACCTTTTCTACTAGGTAAATATCAGAGCTATGTGCTTTCTGTAATTCTGTCTCGTAAAAACAGCCCTTGATAGACACTCCATAGAGATCTTTAAGAATGTAGGTAACTGGGTTTGTTAGATTAATTTTATCAATTTTAAATAATTCGGGTGACCAATTCATTTCATAGCCTTTACAAAATGCACCCTTATGTTTGCTAATTCTTACAATATCATCAACTTTATATTTTATTTTAGCTGGAACAATTTTTGGAAAATCATATACTTTTAATACTGTTTTATCTGTAACTTGATTAGGCCTCATTCCTATAGTTCTATGTTTGGTGTTATTATACTTATCCGTTATGCTTTTCAGTATTGTAATCCATTCATGCTTTCCGTCAAGAGAAAATTGTTTATAAATAAGATTTTTCAGTGTTCGAATCACTCGTTCTACAATTGCTGCTTTTTTAGTACTATAAGTTGAATAATGATTAATACTGTATTGCTTCATGAGTTTTTTAAAGTGACGATTATACATCTCAGTTCCTTGGTCAGATTGCAGGTTTTTAGGATGATAGCCAGCTTCTTTAAAAACGGAATCCATAGCCTGACTAACGTGTAAACCAGTTTTGTTTTTTAATGGTCTTGTCCATACATATTTCGAATAGCAATCAATAACTACTAATATGTAGCGATATCCCTCGTTTAGTATAGCATATGGCTGCATTTCAGCTAAATCCACCTGCCATAAATCTGCAAATCCGCGGATAATTGTTCGTCTTCTTTTAAAGTTTCGTCTAGCTGGTTTGTGAAGTTCTTCAACGACTTGTCTTTTCTCATTCGAAATCATTTGGAGGATATGTTTAAGTTGATAGTTTCTTCACAAATGTGTTTAATTTATAAAAATAATATCTATTATATAGCTTAATCTTTATTTATTCGCCTTTCTTGAACCTCCCTTCCTCCCTGGTGGTTTGATAAACTCTGTAAGTACTTCTACTGTAGAGGCTATATTATTAATTCTCTTATACACTTTGGAAATATCATCATCTATTTTTTCTATAATGCTAGTCTTTAATTGCTGCAAAGCGCGTTCAATACTTGTTTCAATATCTTCTTTAACATGTTTTAGATCTATCTGTCCTGAATTGTGATAATCGTGTATACGATTCTCTAATTCACCTGTAGTTTGCTTCATGGCTGATGCTATGCTGTTATTCACCATTTTCAGTGAATTTAATAAATCATCTTTGCTTTTATTAATTTCATTTTGAACATATTTACATGTTACGGCCTCGTTGATTTCTATCGGTTCTGCAAGATTACATAATCGTTTGCCTTCCATATCATAATTATTGTCTAAAGTTCGTTTAAATCCTATGCCTGGAGGACCTCGAGTTTTCAATATATTATAGCCCTTTTGTCGACCAAACTTATCTATAGTTGAAGTGCTCATTTTAACACTACTTGTAGACAACTAATAAATAAATATCCATATCATACACATGCATCTTTATAAATTCTTAATAAATAACCCCTTCTTCTCGCAGTTCTTCGATTATTGACAAAATTTCATTATCATGCCCCGTATTTCCAGCTGCTTTCGAACTCCAAAGAAGCCTTAATCTTTCAATAAGCTCTTCTACCTTATTCCAATAGACATATTCAACATTGCTGTGGTGATTATATGTTTTTTCCTTTGGTATTGCTTGCGGCATACCAGTACCAGATTTTTCCATCAAGAATGGTTTTATTAGCTCCTTATATTTTCGAGATTGGCTTCTAGTGATCCCGAGCTTAGAGTTATAGTTTTTATATAAAGCATTTGATTTTAATAAAATGTCTATGTATGCCTCTTGAGTTTTGCTATCAATACCGGCAATATTTGATAAAGCATTAGGCTGTTTTAGGAAAATTAGATCTAACAATTCCACGGTTATTGGATATACACACATAATCTGTCCATCTTTCCTAATGATATGCTATTAGATTGGAAATGAACAGTTGCATCACCAATTCGATACCTATTAACCACATCTATGTAAACTCCAAATACAAGATCTATAGTTTTATCGTTATGCTTTAGTTTATCTAGATACGACTGGAGAATAATGTTCAACGTTCTATCATCGTGAAGAGTTGTTTGATTACTCGATGATGATGGTGTTAAATAATCTTCAGTAGGATCTCTCACTACCTCTAATTGTTGTTGTTGTTGTTGTTCAATCTCATTTAACGAGGGTTCTATCATAGAAATCGGTTGTTTTTTCTTTCGGATAATAGGTGTGCTGGCAAGTGTTGGTGAAAATAAAGGTTTCTGATTTTGCAACATTGTTTCGGATATCGATTTCAAGCCTTCAGTAACGGGTTCATAAAATTTCTTTAAGCCTGATTTTTGCTCTGAGGTTTCATATTTTAGTGACTTGTATTTTTTACGAACTATATCTGTTGCTTCGATAAGTTTTCGCTTTAAAGTTAGATCCTTTTCTGAATCCATATTCTATCTTTATCACACAAGTCTTGAACTATAACTGAATGATGTGTAGTAGTTTTAAATCTTTATATAGTTGTGAAAGCCTTTCCTAAACCTACCATTACCAACTTCGCTATCTTTATCAATCACTAAAAATCCATGTTTATCCCGCCAGCATTCAGAACAAATATCTAAAAATTGTGTAAATGTCATATCAGGTGAAACGTGATCTGTAAAAATATGTTTAAGATTTGTCTCATCCTGCTTAAATAAAATTATAAAATTTGCATTGTCCCTTATCAACTGTTTGGGAACACGTGAATATGTTTGAGCGAGATAGAAACTTGAAATGTTTCTATGTCTCCCCATACTAAAGTATGATCGAATGGTATCTTGCTGCTCGCATATCACATCATCAAAAATAAAAATAGAATTTTCTTTGGCTTTTGATGGTTCTAAAACATCCTCGTTACTACTATAGGTATAATAGCCGATTTCATTAATTGGTGCTAAAACTTCACGTAAAAAATCATATTTTGGTTGATATAGCGATTTTGAATAAACGTATACATTTTCAAAGCGTAAACCTTCTGGGTGAGTAATTAAAGAAATCATTACATTTGTTTTACCGCAATTTGATGGTCCTACAATTAACGCTCGTATGCTTCGAGGTAGTAGAGGTCCGTGATGGCGAAAATCTTCATTATCGTATAATCCACTTCCAGCAACGTAATCCAAGTTATCAACTTCCAGTCTGTATTTTGATTTTAAAAACTTCATATTAAAATTATCTGATATATAATGGGAGGCTAGATGATATTCCTATTTATTTCAATGCCAGCAGTTAGAGTGGTAGGACGTGTTAGTTCCTCTTCCTGCAAAGAACAGAAAAAGACTGGACTTGGTGTAGTAAATACCTTAATAAATAAGTTACCATTTGAATTACATCTACCAAAATATCAGTTTTGTGGTCCTGGTACTAAACTTTCTGAGAGATTAGATCGAGGTGATAGTGGTATTAATCCTCTCGATAGAGCCTGTAAGACACACGATATAGCATATGCACAAAGCAAAGACTTGAACTCAAGACATCAGGCCGATTATAACCTAGAACAGAGAGCTTGGAATCGTGTTATAGCAAAAGATTCTGATCTTGGAGAAAAGATATCAGCTTGGCTTGTTACAACAACGATGAAAACAAAAAGGAAGTTAGGTATGGGTCTTAATCATAAATCAGAAAATATTAAGAAGAAGAATGCGTTATTAGGTATGGGTCTTAGTAACAAATCAAAAAATATTAAGAAAAAAACACTAAAGCTGAATAGACATCTAGGTTTGAAGAAAGAAGACAAGAAAGGGCTTTCTTTTGGAAGCGGTCTAGTTAAAAATGTGAGAGATCGATTAAAATCTATGAGAGATAGGAATGAAAAGAATATATTGAAATCAACAAAAACTGCTCTCGTTGCTGCTCGAAATGTTTTGAAAAGTACGGCTGGAAAAAGGAGAGTTAAAACACCTCGGATTATACCGATTCCTAAGACTGGTGGCATCCTACCACTAATACCCATATTTGCAGGTCTATCAACATTAGGAGCATTAACTAGTGGTGCAGCAGGTGTTGTTGCAGCTGTAAATAAGGCAAAAGAAGCTAGAAATGCCTTAGAAGAATCCAAGAGACATAATCAGACAATGGAAGCTATTGCATTAGGTAAAGGGCTATTCTTAAAACCATACAGGAATGGGTTGGGGTTATATCTACATGAAAATAAATCAAAAAACTAATTATGTCCCTACCCCAAAAACCTCTATCAAATTTCGATATAATTAAATATGTTTCTAAACTAAGAATACCCTACTTTAGAGGTGTGTATATGAGAGATAATATACCCACTACAGGTCCGCGAGAAAGTGAGTCTGCAATTATAAATTTAGATGGTTTGAGCGGTGCAGGGACACATTGGGTAGCGTATAAAAAATACGGTTCTGTGACTCATTACTATGATAGTTTTGGAAATCTTCCACCGCCTATTGAGTTGGTTATGTATCTATATAGAGGTATAACACCTACAAGAAAAATCTTGTATAATTACGAAAGGGAGCAGTCATTTGATTCAGTTGTGTGCGGACACTTGTGTTTGAAATTTCTAAGCGAAAAGCAGCAGTTATAATAACTTACATGCAGGGGAAAGCAGTAAAATCTCTTCAGGCTTTTGCTGAAAAGAAGTGTCTAATAGACATGTCTAAACAAGAATTAGCATACCTTCCAAAGGAAGTGATGATTGCCTGTGCCTCTGAAGAAATTGTTTATGTTTTTCATAAATTACCAAAAAAGTTGCAAGAGGATCCAGATTTAAATAAATACTTATATTGTACCGATCATTATAATAATCAAGCAGATGATGAGGATGTAATTGATGGACCACCTCCAAGGAAAATATTTTGTTGCTATTGTACCATTAAAGAAATCACGATGGCTTCAGACAATAAAATCGATGTATCTAAACATTCTGAAGGGTACTCTAAATGTAATATGCTATAAATAAGCCGATCTTTAAATAATATCCTACAGTCATGACTTATACATTCACCTTATCAGATCATTCCAGTGTCTTGAGTGCGAATTTTTTCCCAGCCATAGAATTAGATAAGAATTCACAATATGGGTTGGGGCTGCTTGGATTTTACTCATACAATTCAATTTTTAATGTGGATGATAGTAATAACCAAATAGGGTTTAAAGCACCTGCTGATCCGGAGATAGCTTATATCGAGATCCCCCATGGTGCATATGAAATTGAAGAAATCCACAAGGTGATATTAAATGGTATACGAGAACATAATACTACTATTCGAAGATATGATGAGATTGGTAACTATGGACCTGAGTCAGAAAATCAAATTTTTTCCTTAGAAGCAAATAATAATACACTTAAATGTGAACTAGAGTCGATATATGAAATAGTTTTTCCTCAAAAATCCTCTATAGGTACTTTATTAGGGTTTGATAATGTGTTGTTAGAGGCCAATACTTTACATGTCTCAATGAATCCTGTGAATATTATGAAAGTTAGAATGGTTAAGGTCGATTGTAACATAACTTCTGGTGCTTATCTTAATTCCGAGGAATCTCATATCATTTTTGAGTTTGATATTGATGTCGCACCCGGCTATAAGCTTACTAAGGAACCTCAAAACATTATATATTTACCAATCAAGCCGCAAGGACGTCAGTTCATCGACAACATTACGTTGAGAATTTTGGATGATAACAACGACTTGGTTAATTTTCAAGGCGAAAAAGTTATAGTAAAATTGGAATTAAAAAAGCTTTAATCAGAACCATAATATGGGCTTTCGTTTTGATAAACATCGAGTTACCGTCATTCACAGAGGAGGGTCTATGAATCACCACCATATAAAGCTGGATGTTGATAGGAAAAAACTTAGTTCGAGAGTGAACACTCAAGGGAGAGCATCTTATAAGCTGAAAAAATCAGATAGAGCTTTTCTCCAATCTATAGGCCTTAAACCTCGTTACTAGAAGTTATTAAAATTATGAGTGAAAAACTCGAAGTGTTTGAAGCTCCCATCTACGACACTACTTTAGCAAGCAGACATGTACACACTTACAAACCATATGGATCACCGACATATAAAAATTCGGATGAAGTACGAATTTCAGTAAACTTTCAGGATCTAATACTTGATATTACAGATAGCTACCTCTACATCGAGGGAAAGTTTACCCCTTCTGATGCAACTAAAAAATGTTATCTCTCCAACAATGCATTGGCCTTCCTATTTGATGAGATCCGATTTGAGATGGGTTCTGAACAAGTGGTTGTACTCCGTAAGCCGGGGGTTACAACCACTTTGAAAACATTGGTTTCATATGGTGAGACGCAATCTCGATGTATGACAAGTTTGGGTTGGGGTCTTAGTGATGAACGTCAAGATATACTGAATGTAGATACCCATACATTTTGCGGAAGATTGCCTTTAAGATATCTTCTAGGATTTGCAGAAGACTACTCTCGAGGTATTCTAAATGTAAAACAGGAACTTATACTAATAATCGCTCGTACATTCAACAACTGTTACATTGGCGAAGTAGATGCTGTGCTTGATATTCAAAAAATCGAGTGGAAAATTCGACACATTATACCTGATGATCGTGAAAAATTAAAACTATATTCAAGAATCAGCAAAGGTGGTGATAATGCTAGAGTAAAAATAGCATTTAGAAAATGGGATCTTTATGAATTACCATCACTACGTGAAACAACATCCGATATTTGGGCTTTAAAAACAGCTACGTATTTAGAGAAGCCTCGATATATCATAATAGCTTTTCAGAAGTTGGAAAATTCTGATAATAGGGAAAAAGATGCAACAGAATTTACAGGTGCTGGGATAAGAGATATACGCCTCTCCCTAAACTCAGATGTTTACCCATATGAGCGTTGGAATTTAGATTTTAGTAAGAATTTATACGGTGCAGCCTATTACAGCTACGAAAGCTTTCAGAGTAGCTATTATGGACGGTAAATGATTGAACCAATGATGGATATAAAGGAATTTGCTATGAATCCAGTTTTTGTTATAGATTGCAGCAGTCAGCCCGAAGGGATTAAAAATTCTACTGTTGATATAAAGTTGGAATTTGAAGGACGTGCAAAATTTAGCAAAAATATTAAAGTGTATGCTCTTATATTACATGATGCATTTCTTTCATATAATGCCTTAGATGGTACTATTCGGGTGGGTGGGTTTTAATTTGTAGAACTTAATAATAATAAATCCTTGAAATATTTTAGAATAGTTTATTTTTAATCATGTCTCTGTACTGTAACGACTGCCTTGAAAATATTGCTTCACATTCGCATAAATTAAGTCATAGGCATAAGGATAAATGTTGTACTGAAATATATGATAACGTACAAATTGTAAAAACGGCTTTTAAAAATCGCCTTATTACATATCGTATTTTATCAGATATGCATACAACTGATGTTAAATTATATTTAGAAGAGCTTAAACATAAGATTATCAATTTAATAGGAAATAGTCTTTCGATTCATTTAAATGTTAAAGTTAATATGGAATTATTTGGTTCTTATATATTGCAGACTTTTCAAAAACATGAGATTAAGTCATTTAATTCTCGCTATATGGTTACTTGTTTAAGTACGAACCTCGATATGATGTTTGACGAGTTTCAACAAGTTTTGTATAAGAAATCTTGTGAGTTTAAAGAGAAAGATAGTGGATGGTCATTACTTAAGCTTTTATTTATAGAACTTAATATAAACAAATGTTTGCAATTGAAGTAGATACGAAGATATGACTGCTTTAGAATTAAGTGCGTGTTATTGATTTATATTATCTAATATTGTTATCATTATTAATAAATGTTTGAAATATTATATTTTGTTTTTTTTTT